>JAZGTJ010015131.1:0-13589 GCA_036877575.1 Botia almorhae
AGTAAACATGAAGTACACATACTGTATAGTAAACATGAAGTACACATACTGTATAGTAAACATGAAGTACACATACAGTATAGTAAACATGAAGTACACATACAGTGTTGAGTAAATCTCAGACACACGTTTACAGACTCACTGTGAAGAGATTCAATGGTGTTCAGACTCTTAAGATCCTCCCCAGGACAAATCTTGTGCTCCTCAATGTTCTCCTCCAAACTTGACAGACTGGAGATCTACGGTATCACACAAACACACTGCTATGATTATAATGTACTTCTCATAACTATTTATTTCAAACATGTATTTGTTGCTTCGTTAAAAGCTGTTTCTGTATGATGTAAAGGTTCTTCCTGTTTCCAGTGTCTGACCAACAACACAAAGGAGAGAGTTCAAGAATGAACTCTTATGTGCTCCAGTAGTGAGATTCAGTCTTTATCAAATCTCTTATATCAATCTGATCATGCTTAAAATCCATCAGATTAAAAACAAACCAGTGTTGAATTAAACCACTGGCAAGATTTTAGAATGACTTACAACAGTATTTAAATATAAAGTCTAAACTGCAGCCCAATAACAGCTAATTAACATGAAGATTATTTGAGCCGAAAAGAAATCATTTTAGAGGTGGAGTGTGTTTTTTAATTATTTTGAGGAATTGTTTACAATAAAAAATAATAATTCTTTACATTTATTATTCAGCAGACAAATGAGGAAGCATGTAACATTTGCCATCGTAAACAACAATAAGCAAAGACTAAACTTTTTTAATCTGTATATAGAGTGAATATATATTTACTAAGCTGAGTTGCCTCAAACCTCGAAAACTGCAGCTCTCACACATTATTATTTATTTAGATGTTCAAAAGACTCATTTTATGAGCATCAGTTTGTTCTTACCGTGTCAACAGTCGTGTCCTGCTGGTTTTCTGTGAAAGGGATCTTCAGGTGATCGCTGGTATTTTCATTCTAACAGCAGAAAATAAATCTCAAGATCACAGCATGTTTCTCTACACTACAGTGTAACACAGTGATCACAAACCTGCAGCTGTGGGCAGAGTGACTGAAGGAGTTTAAAACACACTTCTCGATTCCGCAGTGACACAAACAGGTACTGAAACACAGGATTCGATGGATTAATGCTGTGTAATTCTGATTTCTGTTCCTAGTGGTGTTAACAGAACACATGACAAATGAATAGAGACAGAAAAATTAAACACAAAAACTGCTGCGTGCCACAGATCTGTAAGGAGGAATGTTTGATAGCAGAGGGTCTCCACACGTATTGTGGGGTCTGCCATACAAACTGACTGCTTGAAGATAACAAATGTATCTGATTTATAGTGACAAATAGGGTGTTTCAGTATGTAAGCTGAAGGTAGGAAAGCGGTTATCAAGTTTTGTAAAGTATCTCTGACTGACTGATCAACCCCTCATACCTTATGAACGTCTGTGATGACAGCGATGCCGTTGGGAACAATCTTGGCTGTGTTCTTCTTCTTTATGGTCTGAATGCTGGACACATGAATCAAAACCTATGGCAACACACCATATTCCCATATTTATCTGTCAGAACTGGAGTGACACCTGAAGCTCACAGGGTGTTCACACTCATAAACCGAAGAGAGTTTGAGTTTTGGCTCTTATTTCTCTCACCTTAGTTTCCTTGAGCAGCACAGAAGAATGGAAGCAGACGTGATGATGGGACACATACATTTTACCGTGGTAAATCACTTCTTTTTGCAGAGCACATGTGAACACTGTAAATATAAAATCTTCAAAAATCTCCATTTGCTTTCATTTCATCTCTTTGCAGCCTAAGAGAAACAAGTGATGTATTAATGAGATCTTGTCTGTGATTTCTCACCATGTTCCAGATCTTCAGTCTCTGGAATCTCAGGAAAGAGTTTGTGAAATGTTTTGTTGTGGTTCCTGAAACTCTGATCCACAGAAGAGAAAGTAATGAGAAATGACGAGTTTTTACGGGACTCATGAAGCATCGGGGGCAGGATTTGTCACGCACTGTGAACTCACATTACGATGCAAAAATCCATCAGGCCGGTCCAAACTTTCCTCCTCTATGGTTGTGGATCTGCTGAACGTGAGTCATACAAAAACAATTCATCAACAATAACAAATAACTCTGTGTGCAATCTTCAGTCTGTTAACATACAGCATTTGTGAACATTCAGAGTCACCTGCCAGATTTTTGTGAGATGTTGGTGAGCTCCAGGAACTGGAGGTTTGTTTCTTCTGGACTGTGGAAGGTCCTTCCCTCTGAAGATCTTCTCAACATGCTGTTTTTAGACTTGGCTGCTATTTCACTGATATCCAGGCGATATCTGCAGAAACAGAGAAGAAGCACCACACTGAAGAAACATCTAAATTGATTTTACACTGAGAGACACTATTGAGAAGACTCCTCTTCTTGCTTGAATGACACTTGCAGCTGGTATTGATTCTAATCTTTTTATCCCACTCAAAATTCCATATTATTCTGATGGAAGCTATTATATGTGGAAATGGAAAAAAATATGAGGCGCAGTGCCGCATGCTTGCTTCAGTCCACGACAGGTCTGAGATGAGTGAGTTTTGTTAGTCACTCTGCTTCAGAAAGTCTTACATTAACCTGTTATCATATTGTATGTTAGTGTGGGGGTTGGCCTGTGAAACCTGCTAATATCTTTGCTATATTTTGAGGTCT
Organism: Botia almorhae; assembly: GCA_036877575.1. Classification (NCBI taxonomy): domain Eukaryota; kingdom Metazoa; phylum Chordata; class Actinopteri; order Cypriniformes; family Botiidae; genus Botia; species Botia almorhae. The sequence goes on from JAZGTJ010015131.1 coordinate 2,708, forward strand.
GGTAGGAACTGGCACTCATGAATGTACTTCATGTTTTCCACCTATGTAGCTACATTTATGTATTTGTGTATGTTCTTGTGACTTCATTGCTATGTGCATCGAAAATATTGATTTGATTATGTGTATCATAAGTAGATTGTGTGGTTCTAAACGTGTGATGCATTACTTAATGTGTATTTTTGATATTGATGTTCCTATTGAATTGCATTGTATTTTATTATTTTGTTTGCTATTAAAGGGCATTATTGTCTTTCTGTATATGTATAGAAATATGTGATATTACTGTATTTTTAATGTTATTGTTGTGCTCACTTCAGTTTGTGTGAGGTGTGTTAACAGGTAACACGAATTAACTGCATGTTCCACTGGTGCAGGTAAGTTTCCCTGAAGCAGCAACTGGTCTCCAGTCCTCCTAGACATAATACACAGCACATCACAGGGGGAGCCGGCCCAGTGATTTTTGGCAGTTACATTGGTGCCGTGATCTGCATGGGAGTGAAGTTTAGGGGGGAAAGTGTAACGGAGGCCAGACAGTAGAGGTTATGTCTTTTAGCCTTTGTGTTAGAGCGCATGACGCAGTTTGACAGTGCCACTTTAAGCCCCTCTCTGAGTGTTTGTGAGTAAGGCCATTTACACTTGGACAAATAACTGCAGCACTTACTACAGCTCTGTAGATTAGACGCTATAAACATTAATCTAATCCAGAGATTACTACACTCCATAATAACACTGAATGAAGAATCTGTATTACAGCACAAGAGTTTAATTTCCCCATAGAATTAATACATTTCTATTATTTTTTTAGGTTTACAATTGTTTATTTTCTTCTGAAATTGTAACAGAGGTGTACCAGCAGTCAATATCAAAAATATAGTAAAATATTATTATGTTTGAGATCCTAATTGTTAAATATGAAGTATTTAAAACAGTAACTTTGGGATTTGTATGGTTTACATTAAAACAATATAAGCTGATTAACACAGCAAACTACAAGAATATATTTTAAATAATTATTAATATTGCTTTAATTACTGGTAGATTTAAAGCTGCAATCTGTAACTCTCACCTCTCTGCCAACAACTCTATTTGAAACATAAAATTGCAGGGGACTTTCTGTAATTAAAAAGAAGCCAAAAGGGATTTCTTGGGAAATTAGACATGACTGTTCAAATTATAAATCAATATTATAAACTTACCATTGTTATTTGGGGTAAGATAAGGAAATCTTGTTGAACACTAATCTGTCATGTACATGTGAAATGTACAAATTACAGCTTTAAACAAATTACTTGTATTAGGCCAAATGTTACTTGATGAAAAGATCCATTTCAGAACTACAGAACAAAAACAAAACCTGTTGTTTTCAGAACATTCCTAATGGTTCTAGAAGGACAGATGTTTGATTATCTGTTACATACCGACAGCTCACAGATAAGATATCAGCAGAAACACACAAATCTGTGCACATGTCTGACTATTTTTAAAGATGTGCTTGTTCTAGAATTCATAAGGGTCACAGTCACTGTACTGAACTAACTACACTCTCAGTGTATTGACAGTTAACTGTAATTAACATTTGAATTATAAAGTGACAAGTAATAAACAGCAGTTTTAACAAAAACTGTTCCAGAGTTTCTAGACTTTACCTCAGAGACCCTGTCTGTCCTCAGAGCAACATCTCGTGTCTGTCTCACAGCTCTAGACTGAAGCTTTAACTGCTGTCTCACTGTTTGCTAAAGTTCATCTGTGTTGAATGGATTTGACTTGTTTAACTGGTTTCAATTGTTTGTAGGAAATTCAAAACTGATCCAGTCAAATGCGCCTCTATGGAAACTTACCCTGATCACACACTCACACACACACCCAAGAAGGACAATGCAAATATGACATAAATCGACAGAATAAAGGTCTTTTAGTGAGTAGCCAGAGGGCTCGTCTTTTACTGCAGTGATGTGAGTGAATGCTTTCCGGTTCATTGTCACAACATGCACAAGACATCTGCTGCTCCTCCCTATGTCTGTGTAAAACATTGTCTTGTCCATGTTCCTGAATCTCTTTCAAAAAGTTACTGTATAAATCTAACAGCACCAAGCAATGGCAGTCAAGCAGACACACTCACCCTGAGCTGTCCAGAGAAAACCTTCTGTGGGCTTTTCCTCTTCCACTCATGGTGCAGTGTGAGCTACAAACAGAACTGACAGACGTCTTCAGGTTCTCCAGACAGCAGCGACCTGTAGATCATTATATGCATCCATCACTCAGATTACACAGCAGATAAAATGAGGTCTAGCCACACCCACAACACCCCAGGGTCACACCCCTAAGAAAGATCAATGCTTTATTTATTTTTAGTTTTCACCTAGAGATGAAGACTGAGACAGTATGAAGGTGTTTTTTCAAAACCTGAGACAGCTGCTTCACAGCACACTTACACCATCTTCATCTGCTCACATGACTGCCTTTAAAGAAGCACAAACTGTGGCATGTGGAAGAATCTCCACTAAATGACTAACTACTAGTGTAATATTACTGTACGTACTGTAACAGTGCACAGCAGACACTACATGTCTTCATTAGTCTGTAAATGTCACAACAGTTTGCTAAATAACTACTATAATAATAATACTATATGTCACCTTATAACACAGTTATAACTTTACACTGGTAACAGATGATGTATTAAACATTATTTGTTCTTTTTTGTTTTATTGGAATCGTCTGATGACCAGTAATGATCCGCCAATAAGCAGAGTGTCAGTTTCACAATCACTGTTCTGAGATAAATCACATCTAATTAGCTGTGATTAAATCTGCATTATATCTGTCATCCATCATTCAGTTTGTCACACATCAGTTAAACTGACACTAAACACAGAAAATACCTTGAGCTTACAATAATAAATGAAGCCAGAAGCAGCTATAAACCAAACTAAATTCAAAATCAACATAGAAAACAGTCCTATTTCAACAGTGGCATCAGATTTCATGAGAAACTGCTGAACATGATTATTGTGTGTGTGTGTGTGTGTGTGTGTGTGTAACAGAGAGTCACATTACACAATCTCATCCCACTGAGACGCGTTATAAAGTCTCAAATGTGCACAGAGAAGAAGGGGGAGAGAAAGAATAAAACATAAACACTAGGTGATTCTCATCATAACTGTATTGTGTATTTTGTATACTGTAAACTGTATTGTATATATTGTGTATATCAGACGAATACATTTACAGATTAGTAAATCTGACAAGGAAGAACTTAAATCAGACATTTTGCCTTAAAAACCAACAAGCCGAGTCTACAAGCTACATTTACAAGTGGATATTGTACTCCGTTACTAGAGACAGGATGAACAGAAGTTTTTTTAAAGGGAAAGAGAGTCAGAGTATTAGGGATTGGTCAGGTGTGTTTTGAGTTGTTTTCTGAAGGTTGTGATGGTCTCAGCAGATCGGGTGGAGGCTGGGAGTTCATCCCACCACAAAGGGACAGAGCAGGTGAAAGTTTTAGAGGGTGATCTGGTACCTTGTTGTCTGGAGGATTGACTTGAGGTGGGGGGAGAGGCTCTGGTGACTGTCCTAAAGGCAAGTGTCAGATATTTCAATTGGATGCGGGCAGCTACAGGTAGTCAGTGGAGTAAGGTCAGTAGGGGTGTGACATGGGCTCTTTTTGGTTGATTGAAGACATAAAGAAAAGACATGATGCATCATTTCAAGTGAAAGTCTGTCATTAAACTTAAACCAAAGTGTGCCAAAATGTGCCAAAGTGACACATTAGCATCATTCTGAGATCCATGATGCTTTTGGGCCCCATTACAGGCAATAGTAAGAGTTTATTAGCTGCTTACACTAAAGTAAAAACAGACAGACGCAGTGACGCGTGCCATGAGCTTAATTCTGTCACGCTTGTGATCAAATTTCTGAACTGAACTGGTCTGTCTCTTCCTGTAAACAATTTAAAGATTGTTAAACTCCAGAAACTTCTGTGAGCAAATATAACAGCAGTCTGAGTGTCACGATGACCAGAGCAAGATCACAATCAAACCTGAATGACTAACAACATGTACCGACACTGAATGTCTTAAGATCGTTTAGAAAACAACAATAACAGACTATTGTAACAACAGTCAAATGTTTCAATAAATGTATTAATTAGGTGTATTAGATGTTGGGCTTTTGTAAATGTTTTTAAAACCTTGGGATGTTTTTGTGTAAAAGTTTGACAGTGACAATCATGCTAAAAGAATATTTGCTCCAGTCTGCTCAGTCATAGCAGATCATAAAGTGCATCAACACAAACCTTCACACAGAGCTTATCTTGTTCTCAACAATTCAAGATCTGCAGATTTTATCAAACTGTCTGAAGGCAGATCAGACCAGTTTACAAAAAACTGCCACCCTGAGTTGGTCAAAGGTTAAAAGTGCTGTTTCTGTATTAAAAACCAGTACAAGCATTTTTAAATTTAGAATCAGAGATAAATCCAAGTGATTAAACACAGACTGAGCACACCTTTGGTGTCATGTTGTGTCAGAGAAGTATTTTTACATCCACACAAAACTCAATCCTGTTTGCTTGACTAAGACAACAGACTGAACTTCTACATAAACTACTGTGACTTGGTGTTAGAGTAATTATCTGTCAGTTCATTTCGCTAGAAAATGAACCCATAAACATTGCATTGCTAGCTGTATACTTTCAGCTGCAGTTACAGCTTTAGCTACATTTAAGAAATAAATCAAAGTTTGTTATTATTAGAACCGTCACAGAATCATCATTGAGAGAGTCAAACTCTTTCTCTTTGTGTTCGGCTGAAAAAATAAAGTCATACATACTTGGATGGCATGAGGATGACTGCGTTATAGCGAATTTTTATTCTGCGTTGTTACCCAGTCTTTTTTTAGACCAATACTAAGGAAAACTAAAACAATACCAAACAGCACCACCTTATGGTATAAGAATTCTAAAATATTTCTAAATACAAATATCCATAGTGCCTAAAATTAGAACATAGCTTGGAATCATGTCTCTGGGCTAATAAGATTTTTTGGCTAGAACTCAATACAAATCTATTGTCCATGTTTGTGTTTACACACATGTGAGATTGATTGTCCATCAGCATTTCTGTATATTCTATCCCTCTACACTAACCCTACCCCTAAACCTAGCCATCACAGATGGCTTTGTTCCCCATAAAGGAACCTGCCTTCCTCAGGTTCTGGCCAACTGTTACCCAGAATTTCAAAACAAGTGCTGGTGGTAGATCCTTTTCGTATTTGGCACCCAAACTTTGGAACAGTCTTCCCAGTCTTTTTAAATCTAGACTAAAGACCCACCTCTTTAATCTTGCCTACACGTAGTCATATGGATTTTTTACAAATCCCCTAAGGGATTATTAGGCTGTATTAATTAGGTAAACCGGAACCGGGAACACTTCCCATAAGAACAGATGTACTGGCTCCACACTAAATCTGTCTGTCTTTCATTCCCCAAGGTCCTGTAGTCACAGCTGGACCCAAACTCTGAGACCAGATGGTGGGGGACTGGATGAAATGACCCGGAGACAGATCATCAAGACTTGATATTACTAAAGAAGTCTCTTACCGTTACATACATGACCAGGGGCGTAGCAACCGGGGGGGACAGGGGGGGGCACGTCCCCCTCACTTTAAGAAACAGGTGATTCTGTCCCCCGCACTTTTTTTGACCTAGCGCCAATATTTATAGCGCCCGTGTTCTCTGATTTGTTAATTAGATTTGAGTGAACTAACGTTTAGCCAGGCATGTTCCTCAAATTGCCACTTTGGTGCTGTAAAATGCCCATTGTTCTTCTATTTAAAATTTATTATACTGTATGAACACCCTTGGGTCACATCACCATACCGTCCCCCCCACTTTTAAATTGGCTGCTACGCCCCTGTACATGACAACCTTCAGCTTTAATTTGTTCCCTGCTTAGTCACAGCAGTGTGATGTTATGGCTGCAATTAGTAACATTATGCCTTACCGCTCTTGTTGGCACGATTTTTCAGTGCCCGACATATCAAATATAGTTGGAACCGTCAGTTTTACATCTATAATTAACTACAAATCATCACAATAATCTCTGTTCATATCTAAAACAGTTACAAATTGCAGCTTTACTGTGCCAGAGGAGAACTGGTCAAGCCTGGCTTTTCCCAATGTTTTTTTCTCCATCTATACATCATTGGAGTTTTGGTTCCTTGCCACTGTCGCCCTGTTGGCTTGCTTGCTGGGAGACTGCTGACGTCTAATTTAGACTAGGGGTCCAAAGGATGGGGTCCAAAATTCTGCCATCCATACCAGCCTTAAACTGTTCATGGTGCCCCTACTGTTATATTAAAAGCAAAATTACCAAAGTATGTCCCTTAATACACTTAATACATGGCAGAAGTCTCCCAGTGAGCAAGCCAAAGACAACAGCAGCAAGGAAACAAAACTAAAATGGTGTTGAAGTGAATAAACCTTGGGAGAAACCAGACTCCTCCAGGAGGAGTTTGAATATTAATAATATTAAAAATAAATATTTAACAGAATATTACCAATACAACCCCCCAACTCTGGCCCACCAGTAATATAATTTTGCCCACATTTCGTCTCATAGCTGGGCCTGTTTTTTTTTACAGGTTTTTATATTGGCCTGGTTTTTATACTGTACAAACTGTGTACAAACTATGTGTTTGTCTGTCACTAATGAAACATTTTATTATAGTGGTTCATCTTTAGTCACTAAAATAATATTTACCGAAGGTTAAGAAATCATAGACTATGTAGCAGAGTCATGCTACAACTTTATATTACGCTGGTTGAGGCTTTCGTACAGACTGTAACATCAATCTGGCCTCAGATCAGTGATGAAATAACAGACCACATAAGCAATATTCACTTCAGAATATCCAGCCATTCTGTTTAATTACAAAATCGACGTATGTACATACATGATTTGCAATAAGCAGAGACATGAGATCTGTTAGCACTCGGCCCATTCAGAGTTGAATGAAATATTGTGATTGGGGTTTACTGTTTCTCATCAGATCATGTGCTTTTACCTGGAAGAACAGCAGAATTGTGTTATTGTGCTTCAACTCTCCTGTTCCAGATCAGAACAGCATCTATCTGTGCTGCACTATGATAGTATCTGAAGTAATACCCTTGTACTTTGATGCATCTACACTGGTGATATATTGATATATCATCCAGGCCAGTTAATCAGCTGATTTTCAGCATTAGCCAATGAAACACCTCTATTAGTGGAGCACTAATATAATCAATGATCTGGATATTTATAGACCAATTACACAGCACTTCAAAGAATACCATGGTACATACTGGTACACACTGCCATGCTGCTGTTTATTAGTGTTGTCTCATTAATATAGTGTCTGTGCTTTACTGACCTATGTTTTCTATGACCTTATGAACATAGATATGAGACACATTAAGATGATGCTGAGCCAAAGTCTCGCAGTGAGCCAGACACAGAGCTACAACACTGAGCTAAAGTCTCGCAGTGAGACAATAGTGAGCTTAAGTCTCTCTGGATCTTTTCATTTCTGTGTGCTTACCTGAAAAGACTAAAACTTTCCTCACTTTATTTGACAAACAGTGTCATTAATGCATGTAAAACATGTTTCATGCCTATAAAGTTTTTATAATCAGTCCTGTTTGAAGGATTATAAAACAGCTGCTGATATTTTACACTGGACCCTTTATGTCTGGTTGCCATGGGAACAGCTGAAGCCGTTTCTGTAAGGTTTGGGCACCTGAGGGCCGTGTGCTGTATGCTTCCTCTAGAACAACCAGTGCACAGGAAATATCAAAATATCTGAGAGGGTTACAAAGCACAACACTGTACATATGAGCTATGACCAGTCACATTAGCTTGCCAACTACATCACAGCTCACCAATTATATGCAATAAAAATCATTAATAAATAGATAATTAAAAATTCAAGCATAAGTATCAACAAAATGAAATAAAAAATTAGCTTGATTAAATATTTGACAACAATAAGGCTAATTTTACTTGTGTGGTGGAGTTCTCAGAACAGCCTGTTTCTGACTTAAACCTGCTACTCAACACGCCTTCACTAAACTAAACCCCACAGGAGGAATATCATTTCATTTTAATTGTGTGAAGTGAGAAAAGCTCAAACTGAAATGAGAGAAATGAGCATAAATGATCTTTTATGAACAAGGAGTTTTGAAGAGTTCAGGTCGGAATTCCTTCAACTCTTCGGACTGCCTGACTAAAAGAGTTTTGTTTCCCAGCGACTCTGTACAGATTCTATGATTCTGGATTTTATAATCAGTTCATTCTCTGTGGGATATTTAGACCGCCTCACTATAAATATACAGTGAACATTATACCACAGCTGAAAGGAGCAAAAAAACACGATCGAGCGAGCACTAGAATGAAGCTGTTAAAAACTCCCTCACTTTCCACTCACTGTGAAGCAGCATATAGTTGTAGTGACACACCATGAAAACACAGTAATCACAGAGGCGAAGAGAGAAGCAAATAGATTATATCACATGTGCTAACTGTGGCGTAAAACGAGTCTATGACACTGCGGCTTCTGCTCTGGGAAAGCTCTTCGCTGCCGCTCTGTTAGGCACAGACGGTTGGAGATCTGCTTCAGCTTCAGGACAGTAAGAAGAACTCCAGGCAGAGCGGACACCAGTGGTGTGACCTCCTCCAGTACGGAAACTCACGCCTGACATTGGCAAATACAGTTTAAAGAAACTCCCATTGAAGGGTGCAGCAATTTTCCAGGCTTTAATTTCATAGTTTGTTTTTTGATTTTAATTTGACTTTACTTTACATGTAATATTTGTTTCCTCTTGTTATGCAGAACTTCATCCACAATTGAATATTTCTAAAAAGTCGACCACAACATTAATATCAATATTTGAACACTGAGGTAATAGTTTGCAGTTTCCCTCCAGCTCCTAACAGAAACTTCTGCTCTGTCTAATGTGTTTTCTTCATTGGCGATGTCATTTCTTAATTGGTGATGTCATTGTACTTCCTCTGGTATAATTGTGTTTGCCTGTAGCTTGTTTCAGTTTTAGGGGTTGTTGAAGGGGAAGGTGTTGAAATATCTGTTCTTCTATGTTGCATAGTGGTCAAAACTTCCCAGATACTCCAGAGCAGCCTGATAGCAGAACTGATACTCATCCTGAGAACAGACGAAGAACACCATCAGTGAGTACATGTGAACAAAAACACAAAGTTACTGTGATGAAAAGCGATGTGGTGTGGGGGATGTGGTGTGGGTGATGTGGTGTGGGTGATGTGGTGTGGGTGATGTGGTGTGGGTGATGTGGTGTGGGTGATGTGGTGTGGGGTGATGTGGTGTGGGGTGATGTGGTGTGGGTGATGTGATGGGATGATGTTGTGTAGCGTGATTTGGGTGATGTGATTGTGGTGTGGTGTGATGTAGTGTGATGTGGTGTGGGTGATGGTGTGGTACCTCAGTCTGGACCATCGCTGGTCGTTGTGTTCGCAGCATTTTGACTGTCTGGAAGATGTCAACTGCACCTTCATAACGCATGCGCTCCAAAACTATACTGAGAGTGATGAAGACTCCTGTCCTGCCAACCCCCGCACTGAGAGAGAGAGAGAGAGACAGAGTGCTATGCATAAAAATAGAGACAGCTACGCATAAAACCACATTCTATAAGGATGATTAACACTGTCTACACTGGTAGTGTCTGATGCAACGAAAATATGCCCTAAAATATAACATTGAGAAATGGTATTAACTAACTGCTGTAAGAAATGTATTGCAATAATATTTGAGTAACTAGGAATCTTAATTTGAATTGTGAATAAGCAGCAATACTTAAGTCTAGGGTAACATGACCAGCTCAATCCCAGATCAGATCTCTTGCTGTCGTCTGCAGTGTATTTACAATGTAAAACTGTAGTGTGTTGTATAGTTACCATTTGGAAATCCACTCTATGTGTTTGGCCTGTTTATACTCTTTACAATCATGACACACCTGCAGTGGACTGTGATTGGTCCATCCTGTCCAAACTGCTCCTTGGTTTTGTGCACCTGCCCAATGAAATCAATAAAACCTTCTCCGGACTTTGGAACTCCTTGTTCTGGCCAATCAGTAAACTGGAATTGCCTCACAGTTCTTGACTGTCCGTCCTGTGGAGAGGGAAAACACAGATTCATCTCCAGCATGATGCTCCAGCTTGGCATTGCTAGTGTCATAGTCTACCTGTTAAGTCATTAAAGAACCTTTTTTATCACATTATTTTGTGGTTTGAAAACTGTGTAGAATGATTTGCATTCTGTCAGCGATTGTAATGTCACATCCTGGATCATGAGGTCCAGATCTTTATTCAGTCTGATCATATAGTCTGAAAACAGCTGTCAGTACTCACCCGGGCGTCTGTCACTTTAAACTCTCTGAGGATGTACTGAGGCATGTTGTACTCGGCCATCGGATCCACCACAAAGTACTGATACCTCGCTGAACGCTCAGCCGGCCAGTACTGATGACACTTCTCCTGAAACACACACACACATCACCAACACCAATGTGATGACACTTCTCCTGAAACACACACACATCACAAACACCAATGTGATGTCACTTCTTCTGAAACACACACACATCACAAACACCAATGGGATGACACTTCTCCTGAAACACACACACACACATCACAAACACCAATGTGATGACACTTCTCCTGAAACACACACACATCACAAACACCAATGTGATGACATTTCTCCTGAAACACACACACACATCACAAACACCAATGTGATGACACTTCTCCTGAAACACACACACACATCACAAACACCAATGGGATGACACTTCTCCTGAAACACACACACA
>JAZGTJ010015132.1:0-13589 GCA_036877575.1 Botia almorhae
CAGTAAATAATTCATTCATTGTGGCAAAATACCACCAAAACGGCATTTCCAGAGGTCTTGAAATAGAAAGGCAAGTGAAAGCTTTTGATGCAATGGTACTGATTGTGTATTGCTATGCAAAAAGTAATGTAAACAAAAGCAAAACACAGGTAGAAAAACAACAACTTCATTGGGCTAACTCTACATATTCTTTGCAAAGATATTCCATTCAATTTAGAAAATATCTATTGATGCTAGGTCATTTAGGAAAGATATTGAGTATAAAAATATTAGATATTGGAAATGATATGAAAACCTCATAAACTTCACCCTCTAAAATATTGCTATGGTAACCCCAATCCACCCATCCTCTGGTGGGAGCACGCTCTGATTGGCAGCTACAAACCTGCGTGATAAAAAGGGCAGAGCATGACCCTAAAGTGCTCATAAGACCAGAAGGTCAAATGGCTGTGTCCCAGAGCACAGTGGTCTGAGCAGGGTAGGGAGGCGGCCCATATTTCTTTGCCCCATTGGTTTTCTTCCAGCTGGGCATGTTAGGCAGGTTTTCCTTCTTGCATGGGCTACGATCAGGAAGTCGCTGATGAGATCTGATCTCCCGACAGAGTTGCTGTTTCCTTTCAATCATCTCCAGCATGGTGTTGTCATCAAACAACCAAGGCAATGGGGGCATCTACAGGACACATGATGAAACAGGTATTTTTAATGTGCTGTCAGCTTTGTGTGACATTACAGCTACATAATAAATGTCTTTCTCTTGTTCAGTGAAAAGCACAATACCTGCTGTCTTTGAGATGTGCCTACTGGAGGAGATGGTGCCACTGATATGGAGGAGGACCGGGCCTTTGGAGCTGTCTTCGGCTCTGCAAGTATGCAGCACACAGTAACAATCTCTTAAATTACACATTTTTGGTAATGTAATTTGACTACTTTTGATTACATTTAGACTACTTTTGTATTACTATTAAATAATAATAATAATAATAATAATAAATAAAAAGTAGTCTAAATGTAATCAAAATTTATAACCTATATCCAAAACTTTTTCATCTTTGACCAAAAATATTTATTTGAAGAACCCCTGTTCTCATGTTCACAGTTCTCTGTCAGTAATTGCCATGACATACAGATAAACAAAATAATTTTTTTGTTTGTTTGATTTTAAAATTGCTTATCTCAATTTTACATTTTTGAATATTTCTTTACCTTTTCATCAACTCACAAACCTCAGTTTGGGAATCCTTACCCTAAGTGTGCTATTAGTATATTTCTTTCAAACTAAAGCATAAGAAAGTATACTTTGTCTATTTTTTATTATTTTATATTTCTTAGAAATATACTTTATGTACTTCTCAGAAAACCATACTTGTTGAAAAACCATACTTGTAAACTTGTTGTGTATTCAAAGCTTACTACTGTTACACTTAATACTTTCATGTAGTAAGTAACAGTTTATCCTTCACTGCCTTCCATCAATCACAGACACAAGTATGTTAATTAGCCTAAACTGTATTCCCAGCTGACAAGACTGGAATGAATTTCTATGTATAATGTCAATTTCTTCATGAGCCAAATTTAGAAGGTTTATAATTATCCTCCCACCCCCCCGGATTAAATTCTTACCAGAGTTTGAGCTCCCCAACATTATATTTGAACTCATGGAGGAGCGTCCAGACCGCCTGGACGATGCAGATGCTGAAGATCCAGACCTTGTGTCCGTGTCATGTGCTTTGGGCATTTCTGTGCTATGTTTGCTTCTGTCCTTCCCCTCATACCAGTGTAAGGCCTCATTTGCAAGTACTCCCCTATCTTTGCAGTCTCGTCTACTTATTACATCACCGCTGTTGCTGACCCTTTCCTTGCTCTCTCTCCTGATCTCCACGCTATGTTTGCTTTTCTCTTTTTCCTGACCAGATTCCAGACCTCGCCTGCCACCATCTTTACTGTCCCGTCGACCTTCCAGCCCCGTTCTTCCCATGTCCTTACTGTCATGTTGGGGAGGCAGCTCTGTACCATAGCAAACTTTCTCCTTGCTGTCCTGTCTGACATCTAGACCATTTCTTAGCAGTTCTTTATTGTCTTGCCAGGGCAGGAGTTCCGGAGCACTGCAGCCTCTCTCTTTACTGTCCCGTCTGGGCAATGGCTCTGCACTACTACAGCCTCTGTCTTTGCTATCACGCCGAGGTGGCGCCTCGGTGCTACTTCCTCGATCTCTGCTATCCCGACGGGGAGGCAGCTCTGGACCATTACAGACCCTGTCCTTGCTGTCTCTTCTGACTGACTGCTCAGCACTTCCACGGACACAGTCCTTGCTGTCACGTCGAGACACAGCTTCAATGCCATTTGGTTCTTTGTCTTTGCTGTTTCTCCGATGTGACTTTCCACCACTGCTACGGCCTTTTTCTCGTTTAGACTCTTTGCTGTGATGGCTCCTTTCCTTATGCTCACGTTTGGACTCTTTGGACTCCTTTCCCTTGCTTTCACCTAGAAGAGGAAAACATTACAGGTATTATTTCAGTGACTTTAATTACTTTCAAATAATGCACAACCATAGTTGACATGCCCTGCAGTCCAGATGCAGTTTTCTATTGCAGTAATAGAATCTGGCCACAAGGTGTCTATTTGTTGCTTAGGGATTCATAAAGGCTTGGTGTTAGATTTAGTTTTGTGCTCTTCTGTGGTCTGTGGTATTAGTGACTTAGGCAGTTGTGACAGGTGTGGTACACAGAATAATACAGGTGAGGGGATTAACTGCACAACAATATAGACACTTATATTGTTGTCAACTTAAGTGAAAGTAAACTTATAGAATTATATATTATATAAACTATAAAACATAATAATTAGTAAGTTAGCACAGTTTTTTTAATTAAAGTATTAGTTATACAAGTAAAAAACTATAAGCAATTTTTACAATAGTTGTATATAGTAATATACTTATTATATAATTAGTAATATACTTTTTTTTGCCAGCATTACACAATGTCACATTTATTAAGTCTTACGCTATGTCTGTAAAACTAGTAATTAAACAAATTTTGAACCTGTAGTGCGATTCATTAACTGTTGATTAATGTTGATTAATTATCCTCACCGAGCTTTTGTGTCCCACATGCCAGTATTGTGTAAAGATGTGGTAGGCCTGTCCTTCCCTCACAGCACAATAGATGAGTGGGTTCATAAATAGGTCACACACTGTTTTCCATGTACAGTGAGGACAGATGATACCCTTGTATCACCACAGCCACAAACTGTGCCAGTGTCTGTGAGACAACACACAGGTGCAGCACAGGTGCAGGTCTTTAATAGACCATATGAAAATATGCACAATCAACTGTCCCTACAACAACAGATACACATTTAATGACTACCAGGATAAAACTATAATCCACATGGCATGCGGACAGCAGCAACAAAGTCCAGTGACACAAAATCAGGGTGGGGAAAAAAAGTAATAAATAAACTAAAATTAACGGACTTTCCCTGTCGATAAGATAACTGTTCATGCTAGTTCAGACTGGCTTTTACTGGTTAGTGCTGGTGTTACCAAAGAGGTCTTCCTGGTCTAGCTAGTTAAAAAGATTAATCAGGATACCAGCACACTAGCATGGAGACCAACACTGGCAGACTTTTCAAGAAGCAAAAACATCAAACTAAGGCACTAATTAACACCACATTATGAGCTGAGAGAGCTTCTAGTCAAAGTCTTAATTAGCTTTTTAGGTAAAGTACAGTACATGTCTGTGCAGGCAGCGCATAGCGTGCTTGTTCCACTGAGTGCCGAGAACTTCACACATTTACTGCAACGGGGCTGCCGTGACCTGCATCATGATTGGTCTTTAGCTCCTCTGAGGGAGATTCTTACAGGGAGATGCCTCCCATCTCTCCTATTAACAGGATGAGCGATGTGTGCTACTTTATCTGTAGTCCTCTTTTAGATGAGCAGTGATGTGCCTCTGCAGTGATCACATCTTCAATTGGATAAACTGATGTAAAGTCCTTCTTGACAATCTAAGGTTTTTTGAGAGGTGCTTTTACATTTTTTACATTTACATTTAGTCATTTAGTAGATGGTTTTATCTAAAGCAACTTAATATTTTGCCCTAAGAACCAACAAGCCTAAGTCTACAAAGCTACATTTTACATAGTTCTGATGCTAGGGACAGGATGAACAG
Source organism: Botia almorhae (assembly GCA_036877575.1). NCBI lineage: Eukaryota > Metazoa > Chordata > Actinopteri > Cypriniformes > Botiidae > Botia > Botia almorhae. The sequence goes on from JAZGTJ010015132.1 coordinate 4,173, forward strand.
TGAAAGATAATAATTCATTTCTACTGTAAGGAAAAAAAATTGATAGTGCATAACAAGCATTACTTTAACTGCAGCCACATGCATCGACCACTTACAGATCTTCTTTGCTACATCACAAACAATCCATAATGTATATATTTTTAGGCATTTGGCAGACGCTTTTATCCAAAGCGACTTACTATACATTACTATACATTGAGTATGTGCAATCCCTGGGATAGAACCCATGACCTTGGCATTGTTAATGCCATGCTCTAACCACTGAGCTACAGGAAAGCTATGTTGTGGCAAAAAATATCAACATATACAGGAAATATATGTTGAGGGCATCACAGATAGACAGACCCACAGATAGAAAGACAGATAAATAGACAGACAGGCTCTTACTCTCTCCCGGCTCTTTGCTCTTTTTGCCACTGGTATTCTTTTTCAGCATGTTCCTGCCAGTGGTGAAGAGGTTGGTGAGCTCATCAAGTGGGCTAGTGGGCGTCCGTGAGCGTGTCACTGAGACGTTCTGCATAGAGCCGTGGTGGCGTCCCCCTGTAGCAGCATCCTGGTGGTGAGGTGGTGAACCCTTTCCATGAGGTGTGGCAGAGGCGCTGCGAGGAAGGCCAGCTCCGGGAAAAGGCCCATCAAAAGGTGGTGACCGCATGAGGCTGAGAGGCGTCAGGCAGCGACCCATGCTAACAGGTGAGGGGCAGGCCGAGTGGCTGCGCTGATAGCCGTGTGCTGAGGAGGAACTCTTATAGAGGGCGCAGGTCAGTGGGGGTGCTGAGGATCGGCCTGACACAGTTATCGTAGGAGTGGCTGTTAGCTCCCTCTCAGCACGCCTGAGGTGCGAGGTAGAAGCAGAGCCAGAGTTTTCTAGAGATGATGAGGTTGGTGACTTGCTGTAAGAGGCATTGTCTAACATAGGAATCTTTGACGCATCTAAAGGCGTGAGCGGGGACTCATCTGAGTTTGGCGAGCACTGTGCAGGGGCTGGAGGAAAAACCAGTAATGGTGGCCTGTGGGTCAACAGGTTGGGGAAAGGGGGAGGGATATCACAAAAGGCTGTACCTCTAGGTGTGGTGCAGCGACTTAGAGGGGCGTGCATGTCAAGCTCAGGTGGGCAGGGCGTGGCAGATTGCGATCGGCAACTCAACAGATCCCAACGCAAGTCAGACTCGTCAAGGGTGGGGTACTTCATCTCTTCGTAAACTGCCTCACCTGGCTCGTCATCCTCAGTACGAGGGGCAGGTTCTTGGCCCGCATTCCCGGACATCTCAATGTAGACAGGTTCATCTATGTCTGTTTCCTGCTGTGGGCTCTGAGGCTGGGGAGGAGACGGAGCCTGGCCATTTCTCGAGCATGGCAAGGTGGGTGAACCTTTTGAACCATGATTAAGGATGTAAGACTCATCGAATGAAGTGCTCAGTTGTGTGTTGGGATTCCGCTTTGGCTTTGGCGGGGGAACTTTCCTGCAGTCCTCACTGCAGCCTTGTGTTTCTAAGTCAATGGACAAACCATGAGAGATGATACATGTATTAGCCTTTTAGCATACTGTAGCACCATACAATATTGTGTCACACACATAAATAAACTAACAAAACATGGTACACTGGGTGATTTATGGCTTGTGTTTGACAACATTAAGTAATCTGACCATGTTTTTCTACACAGGAGAATTTAATCTTTTTTAATGATTCATATACCAGATGGTTTTGTTGCACTCTATTGCCAACACAATACATGCAGAAACAATTTTAAATTATTTTTTACAGGATGTACAATATAACCCACTTCTAAATACAAAAGACAAACATAATCCGGGCATTCCCTCAAAAGTGGGGTTAAAATTCACCTGTGCAAATAAACTGTTTTCCGTACTCTGAGAATAAAGATGATAAATGGCCTTGATTTCAGTGCTGACAAAAGATAATATTTTATCATATCAAAAAACACTTTTATTCTCGTAAACGCAAAAGCTGGTGGGTGTGTAAAGACCGAAAAGAATGAAACTGCATTGCACCCAGATTAAAGTCATTGTTCATGTTTCCTCAGTGAGTCAAAGAATTCCTCTGCGCATGCCGGAGAGAACAAAATTTATTATATGTGTTAATTCTGTTGCATCTTGAAAACCATTTCGATGCCCCTGAATGTGCTCCTCCTCTTGTTGTGTCACTCTTCCCTTCCTACGAGCGGATGTGTTTACCCTCAATCGCCCACTCTCCTCCAGGGGAACAAAATCTAGGTCAATCACGCTTCCTGAATGAATTCTGCACTGCCTGGTCCCTCCCCCCACACCCCCTAAACCCCCCCGCTTCAACATGCAACTCTCCTCTCAATGAGGGACATCCCCCACTCTTGGTGGCTCTAGCTGGCTGCTAGCCCATCTTTCATTGGTTATCATTGAAATCTAACTTCCTGTTACGTCGCTGATGATTGGCCGAGGCTGATGTCTAATGCTTGGATTGGTGGAGCAGCATGGGGTCTCTGTTTCTGTGGACTGGTTGCCGTGGTATTGGAGAAGATCTGTGTGCGCACAGTGATTCTTTTAAAAATTTGGACAAAAAGCTAGTCTTACAGCATGCTTCAGTACCGCAGAATCACATACTGACTTAATACTAATACAGCCTGCAGATTTGAGTTTTTAACTTGGCTCTGTAGCGTGACAGACTTTTGGAATATTACAGCACAGTCTGTTTTGTTTTTGCATGTATAAGTGTAATAAACTGTGTGAATGTTCAGTTCTGCACGAGAATGCATTTATGAAATAGAATGCTTTTATACTCATTCAATAGATTCAAAACAAAACACAAAAATATACTTCCATAAATCCAACACTCTTTGTCTGAATTCTAGGCTTGTTTACCATTTTAGCAAGTCCATAAACTAATGGGTTTGTTGAGATCTGCATTAGAATGCCCCTTGAAACAATGTTGATGTAAGGGATGATAACAATGGGTGTTGAGAACAATAAGGAACTCAATGACCTTGACCGCAAATTCATGGCTCCCCCACTACACTGCTCTCATGTTTACAATCATTCCGCCTACAGCTAATCACAAGAGGCTGCAATTCACCCCCTACCTTCATGGATGAAGTATCAGTGATTTTTGTAGGGTAAAATGATGTCACAGTTGCTGAAGATTCATTCTGTACTCTGCAGTGTGAGGTCAGCTCATTTGACGTTATGTTATATTTTTATAACTAATTTATCATAACTTTTTCTTACAAAAGGAAATGATAGGGATAAATTGAGATAACTTGATCAGAAAATGTTGCAAGCTAGATTCGAACTAGAATCACGGATTAATATTATAGCACAAGCATTAACTGCTAGGCCATGGTTCCATGGACAGATAAATAATAACAGTAAAAAACTAGAAAATGAACAGTAATGCCTGAATATTGTAGACTCCTCTAACGCCTGTAAGTGGGTGAAACCTAAAAGCTTCCATATTGTAGAGAGTCTTGTTCACATCATTTGACTATTCAAAATCATGACCCTGACCACTTTATTGACTTTATATGTGTGCTTGCTTTTGCATAAAATAAAGAGAAAGACTCATTGCAACAAAATATTCAAAATGTTCAAAGTATACCTCTAGAACCAGTGAATTACAACATTTTGTGCAAGGTGAAGCTTGGACAAGGTTATAGCATTTTACCATCACATCTGTCTGAGTCCTCGCCTTTACAGCTGGTGGGATTGAGGTCTACAGCTTCAGAAGAGATGCTGAGCTTGGTGTTGGGGTCCCGGCGGGGTTTTGGTGGGGGTTGCCTGCGGGATGTGGGGCTTCCATCCTCCTCCCCTCCTCCCACTGAGTTGAGGGACTGGGAGCGAACAGCGAAACCTGGGTTGCAGGACTGGTGCTGGTGAGGGGACACGTTTTCCGCAGGGGCCGGCATGCTCATAGAGCCCATTCGCAGGTGCTTACCCTCTTTCACCACCTCCTCCTCCCTGACAAGATAGCACACACAGAGAAATAACGCTTTAATGTTAAAGGTGCAGTAAGCCATTTATGGGCCACACAGTTGAAAATTTAAATCAACACGTAAACAACCAATTTTGTGAATATTTGCTGGATGTCTGTTCTGTGTGTGTGCTGAAAACAGTACATTGTGATCCACATAATCCTGGCTGTGTAAAAAGCAGAGAAAGTAGATTGGGCGACCCAGACGACACCATAGCACTCTCATAGCCAATCAGCAATAAGGGATGCACGTGTTGTTTTGAGGGAAGAGCAATGAAGGAAGGGTGTGTTTGTTTGAGTGTCAATTTCAAATATCTGCAAGTAAAATTTTACTGAAAAGTTTACTGCACATTTATTGTTAAATTAGAGCAATACAGAAACAATAAATGTAACGCAATGTCACAAGTAGATTTTACAGCGCATCTTTAGTGCCCGAACATATTTACTATTTGACAAGCCCTTCAATATGCCATTTCATGTTTTGCCTAATTTCCAGTAATATCATCAGATATTATGTGGTGAAGGCTAAGTTTAGGATTAGAGTTGGGTATAGTAAATATCATTGTTTTAATTATGTTTGTATTGTATGTCCATCAGAGGTCTATATGTGATGTGTGTTTAAAGTGTGCATATGTGTGTGATCACCAATATTCATCATATCATGAGCTCCTTTATGATATTCATTTGAAAAAATGGCTTATTTAGAGCAATTAATTTCTGTTTAACACCTCAGCAGACGTAATGATGCAGTAAAAGACCCCGTGACAAAGCAGGAATAGATTTTTTACATGACTATAACCCTCTAGCTCAGTGGTTAGAGCATGACGTTAACAACGCCAAGGTCATGGGTTCAATGCCAAGAAATTGCACATACTCAGAAACAATGTATAGTATAATGCAAGGTAAGTCACTTTGGATAAAAGCGTCTGCCAAATGTATACATGTAAATGTACCCACCCTTGCACATGCTTGGCATATCTGGCCTGCTGGAAAATATGCCTTTTTTATGATAAAATGTTCATCTTGAAAAAAATCAAAGCAGAATGCAATAATATAACATCATGACATCATGCTCTATTTAGACTGCATCAGAAAATATCCTTGATCTTTAGTCTCGCATGTAACTCCTAAAACTATATTCTCTATGCATGTTTCTGCAGCACTGGGTCTATATCCCTGACTGGCTCTTTTGATGTACAAGATCAAAGATCTCTCTCTCTCTCTCTCTCTCTCTGCATTCAGACTGTTTAAGTAAAGATGCAAGTGCTGTTTGTGTCTGCAAAATTCAACCTGCTTACATTTATTACCTGAGTGTTTGCTTGTGTTTGTGTAACTTGGTAACTCCCCCCCACACAGCTGCCAAACAGCAGGAGTCTCGAGAGAAGGGTTCATTGGGCAGGGGCTTAACTTTGCCTAGCAACAGGGTACCCACAGAAACCAGACACAAAAATCTGCTACTACAGCTTCTTGCAACCATTCCCCTTACACACGCACACACAATGGGGTCCAAACGCACACATGTGACAGATCAGGCATTAATCTCTCATTAGAAAGAAAAGCAGAGATGTTGAAGCAGCTGTCTGCTCACGCACAGACAAGCGTCCCACTGTTAAAAATGATGCAATACTTTTTTTCAGCACAGTCTTCAGTGTTTATGCAGTCTTTCTTGTGATTCCACATAAAAAAAGCAAGGTCTGTTGTTATGTTTTGCTATGTTTTTGTTTAGTCATGTAAAAACTGCACAACACACAAGGCAATTATAAAGATGAAGTTTAATAATGTAAAAAGTATTTTAAATAAACCCTGCTAAACCCTGAACTCCGGATTAATTGACACAACCCTTGCTTACTTGGGGTATGTTGTTTCCAGAACACAGTTAAAAAGTTTGTTTAACCAGCCTCCTAAAAGTAGCCCTGGGTTATTGTGTGTAACGTGTGCCATAGAATACATTTATATATAGTGTATATATATATATATATATATATATATATATGTGTAGATTTGTCATTATGTTATTATTTTACAATGTGACGCGCTTATTTACAGTATAATTGTATGTATTTGATTATAGTACATTTTATGTGTACTTTTCTTAAAGGAGCTATGAAAGGTTCATCTTGAAAGGCCAATAAAAATGTGTTTTGGTAAAGGGCATGCAGCTCTAAATGAAGGAGTGAAGCCTGAGACATTTATGAGAAAGAAAGAAGAGGCTATGAATATGCTATACAACTTACAAAAAATTAATATTTGTATTAACCTGAAACTCTAAGTCTGTATGATGTATTTCATTATGTACCCAAAAATATAAATAAAATAAAATCTCTGGCTGTTCTGCCTTCCTTTACCTGTGTCATTTTGTGGGTCTGGTTAAATCATATCTGTTGCTCACCTGTCATTCTGTAGGTATATTATTGATAAATAATTATACTTTACAATTATCATTTATTAACTAATGGAACTGCAATGTGTGTTTCAGTTATGCATCCCGTGATATTTGGAGATATTTTAATAATAAACAATTTATATGTATATACAAACTAAACAAATGCTAATGCAAGCTTAAGAACAGATCAATCTATTTTATTAAAAAATTATTTCCAAAAGTTCATTATCAATATTTGAAAATTATCATTATTAGAAGATAGAAGAAGTCAGTTATCTGCTTGCTTACTGCATTTTATTGCATTATTGCATTTTTTATTTACCTTTAAATATATTCAATTATATTACATTTTTAAGATGCCTGGAAATACAAAAACATATCTAGGAAAGATAAAGGGACTCATCTGCACCATCTTATGACAGAATTTGGTCCAGGTGCATGGCAGGAATGTTGCATTATTTATAATATTGCCCTTGTCCAGTAATAGAATGTGGGGCATTACAATTTGTGCATTGAGGCCTTGGAGAGATGCAGATGCCACAGGCTAATCCTTTCAAAACAATGATCAAATACAAAGAATTATTAATATTAATATGGTAAGCACATAATAATCTATGCCTTTACATGTTACATGATTTATCAGCATGGTATGCATGGTATTATTTAAACCATGTTATTTTAGTTCACTTACGTCCATGTTTCTTAGTGTTTACAGCACAGTTATTGTATGCAAATTAGCACGTGGGTATGTGGACAAAGTCTCTGTGCACTCCCAGAGACAGTAGACGCACCAACAGAATCACAGAGAATGAAAGAAGATCCGCCTCGTTCAGACCAATGAAGCAATCTGATTGGTTAGTGGCTGTTACAGCTGTCGCCAGGCAGAACATATCTCCTGCTAGCATGCTTTTTACACCTAATCTCTTTCTGACAGATTTTTCTTCTTTCCCTTTCCATCAGTTGCTGTAAAAATGGGTTGTCTCATTGACCCACTTATATGGCTCATGAAAAATCCAACTATTCTTTTTTCTAGCCCTCATCCTCTAGCCACTAAGTATGAATATTTTATATAAACAACAGCTGATAAGCAGACCAGGAGTAGACCAATGTCAGAAAGAAAAGACCTTTAGAGCACCAGAGGGTAACCTGTGATCACATTTGCTGACAAAGATCTAAGAAACTTCAAATAGCAACAACAGCAAAACCCAATTTTCTTAGCTGGTCAAGTGTCTTATGTTAAATCAAGTTTGATAGTATCAAAACACTGTACTTCAGTTTTGGCTCATGGCCCTAATGAGAAACCATGTGCACTTTTTACACTATATTTCGACTCAGACTTTTTTAGACAAAGATTTTTCTGTTAAAGCTTAATAATCAGAGTGCTGACCTAATGTTAGGTGAGTTATAATAATCAGGGACTGATTATATTTTGCCCCAACACAATCAATTCATTACTATATATTAGCTGATGCACGAAAATTATAATTCACTCATAACATAAACCTTCTAAGATGCTATGTCAAACAGCATAAATCATTTAAATGAAGTTTCTAAATGAGTAAAGCATAACACACTGCTGTGCATGTTTTATCATGCATGTTATGCCCAGCGGTAGCTGGTGTATTGCAGTTAGCCAGCATTCCTCGTAAGCACAAACTTACGTCATACCAGAGCTGAAATAAACAGTTTAGTTAGTTGTAGCCTGAGCAAAAGTGTAAAAGATAATTCTGAGAGCATGTGGCTATTATTGCACTCAGGAGAAGATGCCAAATGTGATCAATACAATCTATGCCAAGGGTCCGGGGCAGCACTTAACAGAAAATTGCCAACTGACACAATTACGGGCATGATGATGTAAGCAAAGCCACTGATTTGAAGTGTCAAAATCCATTTGGCACATTTCCTTATAACTACAATCACTTTTGTAAGATTCAAATTGCATTAGGCTGAAAAGCTAGACTATATGTAATGCCTATTAGTGCCATAGTGTGAAACATCATCCATTATATTTTCTTTCCTTCTTGAAATCACATTTAATGTGTTACGCACCATCTTTGACATGCCTCCCAAGGACGAAAGTCTAGAACAAATTCAAGACCTAAATATGTCAAAAATTTACAAATTAATCAACCTCCGCGTGTAGAAAGGACATGGTCTTTCCTGCCATCTACAGCGTGGCACTGTGCCATCGCCAGAGGGACTCATTGTGTGGGAGCTCCGCAGGGAACCATATTAGGGTTTGTTTCCATATGTTGTTCTGATTTGCATACATGTATTATTGGATTGTGCCAATAATAGTGGGTGTAATTGAATGTTAGCGTGCATTACGCTGCGCAACTTGTGCAAACGCTTTAACGCCTGCGTAACGTGCAACTGTGTGACTATTAATAATAAATAATAAATAACTTTCTGTACCTTTTAATAACTTCTTCCTGCTTTCGCTTCTTGTCTTTCTTCTCCTGAAAGTTAATCCTGTTTTTCTCATTCCACACGTGGTCCAGGTTCTGTGTGAGCGATCCCTTATATGCTCTCAGTCCAACATAGTCTTCAACATACTGGAAAAACGTAAGAGAATCGTCCTCTTTGGAGCTAATCATTGCTTACAGACATTTCAGCAGGTCATTCTGGAAATAAAAACAGAACAATTAAACTAATTACTGTTACATTTATGCTGTTTTGCATTCTTGTTAATTTGACATAATTATTACATTAATTTGGTTCATTTATCATATTGCCTGTGAAATATTTAACATCCCAAAAAATCAAAACACAAGGATTATTAGTGCATTATCAAACTTTTCCATGCAAGAGTCGAGATAATGCAATAATAATTTTATGCTAAGAATTGTTGCATTTACATGGCAACACTGTTTTAATGGATTATTGTGTAAATAAACAACCGTTCTGGGTCAATGAGACTCTCTCACTGTCTGCAAATGCAGAGAGATAGTGAAGTCCTGTAAATCTGTAAAATCAGATATACAAAAAGACTGTTTATTAGTTTGAGTGAACTGTAGTCTTGTTTACAGCCTAGCTGGATTACAACGAGAACACTCGTTTGTGGATCAACAGTGT
>JAZGTJ010015133.1:0-13589 GCA_036877575.1 Botia almorhae
AGAAAGTTCACTGTGCCTGAAGCTTCAGAAAGGAGAAATTAATTCAATTAAACTTCCTGTAAGTTCTCAGCTGTGAATGCTTCTTCCCTCATTCACTATCAGTACTAAAAATCAGTTTGAAGTGTGTTTGTATGATAATATCCACTTTAACCACATTTTAATACCATTTAATACCATCACACTGTTAAAGTCCACATGTTGATAACATTTGAAAAAAAATGGAAAAAATTGTCAACCTCATAGAAAAACAACATAAAATCGAAGTAGCTCATATATGATTTAGTTTGATGATACAGTTCAGGAAGGTTAAGCAGCTCCTGTCTCTGATCATTTGTTGATAAAGGAGAACCCGAATCGAGACATGATGGAAACAGAGAATGTGTGACTCAATATGGTGAGAGAGAGCTTTTGGGTGGACATGACAATTATGTCCTAATTTGTGATTCAGTGTTAGTGAAATTGGGTTTTACTGGTTGCCATAGAGATATTTCCTAAAAAAATGGCAAAGCTATTCATCCATAACATCAAATGTTGTTACCCACTATTTCCATTCATTGGAGGATGATGCATGCCACGGACGTGTGAAAGATCTGTGCCTGTGACGGGCTGTTCGAAATAAAGCATGCATTACTTTTTGTGTGTGTGTGGTTTTAGTGATATATGTGGCTGGCCACACAGCGGGTGGCAGGTGTGGCCATGATCGCCTCAATTAAAATTTCACTTCTCGTCAGCAGAAACAACTGTGTCTGATCGAGACATTGCAGCTGAGGTCAGATGAGTCAGATCACGTCTTTGGTTCTTAGGACAAAATATTTAATGCTCTCGTCAATTGTAAGTCACTTTGGATAAAAGCATCTGCTAAATGAACAAATGTAAATGTAAGACAAGGAAAACTGTGAGTGTGTCCAGAATAGCATTTTGACATACTACTCTCACTATTTCTGCATTATATACAGTAGTATGAATACTGTGTATAAAAGACGGTACTGCTGTACTTTTGCTAGAATTTGCAGTACACAACAGAGCCCACTGCACGTGATACTGTATCCCACAATGCAACATGCTCGGCCTGATCTTCCATTTCCAGTGTGATGAACAGATTTAAAGTGATCAGAATCATAAGAAAATCGCATTGTCTTGCTCAGACATGACACCATCGTGTTTTGTTTACAACTGACCGTGACGTATGATTGACTGAAACTCTTTGACCAGATTTCATAATCAGCAGTGTTAGTTAAGCAGTGAAAACAGCCTGGGTAATAAATTCATACTGTACACATAACAGCTATAATTGCTTACTTTTCTCCACAACAGCAGACTCAGCAGCCCTGCTTTTGTGTGATACATTAAGACTGTGATTTCATACTTGCTGTGACAAGTATTCACACTTGAAATGTGGACAGGAGGGTGAGAGAGGGTGAGAGGTAGAGAGGAGAGAGGGTGTCAAGGCATTGCAGACCATTAGCAGGATATCTGATTTACTCATGGAGGTCCAACCAGAGTTGTGAGAACATGTTTCATGTTGCCATGGAAAAGAAGAGCAACAGACACTCAACACACTAAGTGAAAATCCTTTCAAGGCTAAAAGAAATGCAATAGATTTAACAAAAGAACACACAACAGTGGATTGCTATAGTTAGCCGGTAAAGCATTTAAGTGCATAATAATGAAGTGGCCGTGTGTAGTGGAGACAATGATTTAATTCACAGGTCTGAATCCGGTCTGTTTCAGAAGATTCACTTGTTTTTCCACAGAATCTTAAATTCTGTGACCATTGAAAGCAAAGGTTAGAGTAAAAATGTGTGTTTTTCCATATCTGTATGATTATCTTGCTTCAGTGGAAAAATACAGGCAGTATATTAAGGACTAACAACCTTAGGCCCCATTCACTCTCACTGTATGAAAAAGATGCAATGACAGTGAATGGTGACCGAGGCTGTCGGTCCTGAATATTCTGTCTTTTGTGTTTCACAATAGAAAGAACCTTATATGGGTTTGGATCAACATGAGAGTAAATAAACAACATTTTTGGGTGAACCTGATGAGCTCCATCTGACAGGTCTTACTAAATAGTACTAATGGTACTAAAAATACTAAACTATACTTGCCATAGACCAATTAAAATAGACGTTTGCAACCACAGTCACTGCTGGTGCAGTATTTGTAGGGTATGTTAAATAATATTTGTGCTAAACTCAAAGCATAAGAAAGTTTCTGTGATGATGAAACTTCATGAAAGTGTTTCACTAATGAAAGTCACATGGGTTTGGAACAATACAAAGATTGATGACATGACTTTTGATTTAATTTTTGGGGAACTTGACCTTAAATCTATCAAAATATAAAAGGCTTCACTCTCAGAAATGATTGATCCGAGGGGTCAATCTTAAAGCAAACAAAATGTGGAGGGGTGATGGTGTACTGAACAAACTTCAGAGGTAAGTAAACAACAAACCTTGTTTTTTTTAGATTTACTCCAGAAGTGCCTCACAATTGTTCTTTGAGAGAACACTGAACAGCTCATTGACGGAATGTGAGGGACTCGTGTTCATGCAGAAGTCAGCCATCAGTTGAACTGTCAGCTCTTTTCCTGCAGCTCTGTCTGTGTGATTGGACTTTCTCTGCTACAGACAGATGGTCACACTTCAGTGCATCTGATGGATCGTCACCCCTGTTACTCACACTGTGAGTTTATTTCATCTCTATATATTATTTCATCATCATCTTTCTATAGATGTGTATATGTACATATACACACATAAGTATACATATAAAATGATCACAATTTCTATAAACCTTAGCAAAATATGTTGAAACTCGACCTATAAGGACCGTTTAAGTGGTCCTTTCCAGTAAAACAAAAAACAATAAAGACCAAATCATGTTTAACAAAATGATCAAGTAACAATAATATGTTTGTGTGAAGGTTAGACTTGGGGTTGGGAACAAAAAATACCATTAGCCTGTTATAAAAACAACAGGAATCTATTAGATCCTATTAGTTTTCACTAATACAGTAAAACTAACCCCCCCAACCTCTCWCTCTCACTCTCTCTCTCTCTCTCTCTGTAAATGTCTAGCTGCTGTGGCAAGTGTTAATGGCCTTCATTACTGAAGCTAGGAAACAGGATTACAGTCATAACAGGACTGTAAACACACCAAGATACAACGCAGACTCTGACCAAAAAGCTGTTTAAGACAGAAGACCTCAAAGAACCTGTGACTGATGAAGACCAGGTTCTCTTTGTTAACAGAACAGGACTGGATTATAATTGTCTAAATATACTACACCTTGTCAAATGTCTGATTAATAGCATCCGCTCGCATATTACAGCTAAACTCCATTTTAGCTGAAGGTATCTATCAGAGAAGATACGGGTCCTGAATAAAATATGCCACATTAGGGATGTAATACCTCACTTCTGCCCGTGCAAAAATAGAGCTTGAGCTGAAACTCTCATACATTGTCATCACAGTCATGGGCTCTCATTGCTCAGTGACAGCACTGCCTATGACCCCACATCACATGACCAACTGACATCTGTACATCTGCATGGTCTGAGGGCTGAAGGTCTGGCTGGTTTGCGTTGGCGCTAAGGTGTTGCTAGGAGGTTGCCAGGAGTGTTGTTATGCAGTTGTTACTTAAGCAGTTACCTGAAGGTTGCTTTGGGTTCTGAGACAGACAGAATTTCTTTTCAAGTCAATTTCGCTTACAACAATAACATAAATAAAAAATTGTGAAAACCTGCATTTCACTATAATCATTATAATAAAACACTTAAAGGTGTTTTATAAGAGAACATACATGTGTCACCTGGACCGTGTGTGTCTAAATTACATAAAAATTCATCATTGCATAACCATTACATAACTGTTTTTAATGTCTGGAAGGAAATTATTGTGACAAAATGCTTAAATCACGCACATGCACACACACACACACACACACACACACAAACACACACGCACACACACTGATTAAACAGTGAAGCCAACACACGCATGTTGCACTCAAAAGATAATGTTGTTGTTAACCACCAGAAACAGAGATAACTAAATGACACCTGGCATTCTGGAGGTAGTTACTAATTCAGGAGACATTGCATTATACCTCACTGCTTCACTGAGGAGGTAAAACCAGATTGAAACACACTACAATGAGGCAAATGTACTCTTTCTGGAAGGATGCATCATCCTCAAACTGATAGAGAGCTTTTGTGTTGTTGCTGGGGTCTTATCTCTGTCTTTATAATTTGTTAAGCTTTATTCCATCTCCATGTTAAAAAACGCACCTAAAATCTTTAATCTTCCAGTATCTGACTTTCAAGAGGACAGACACAACAAAAGTCCAAAAAAGGAGGGGAAATGCGATAAGGTAAACGTAATGAATGTTTCATCAAGATCAGCTCAATGTGAATAGACACTCCTCTCTTGATTTATTAAGTCTAAATTTCAAACGCTATATTTGTTCATGAGTAACAATCACACTTTCATTAAATCATGTATGCTTTATATATTGTTTCAGCTTGAATACAACATGCATCCACACACTTCATCACACGGCACAATTTTACATACTACACATAAATAAGCTCCACTATCTTAGAAATCAGTTTTATGTGTATGAACATTATGTACAGGTCTCTTGTAAAGGCTGAAAAACAAATTAACCTTCATAACACACTGGTGGTCTTTTACCCTCATTTCACAAATATGTGGGAACAATTTTCCCCCAAAACTGGCTTTCCACATCAGCTGTAATCATCCTGCTCTTTAAGAGATGCAGCAGATCTGATAACCGATCTGAGTAAACTGGTTTTGAGTTCTTTCCTCATGATTTTATGGTTAAAGGGAGCCCTCTGGTGACAATACTCCAGCGTGCTTTTCTTGTTCTAAAATGTTTTTTGTGAAGCTGCTTTATAACAATGCACACTGAGAAAAACACTGAAATAAAACTGAATTCAGTTCAACTGTTTGGTTTAATTCAGATAAGTACAGATTCAGGTTTAGAGAGGGAAAGAGTGTGAATAACTGATATTATTTTCAATGTAAAATGTGTCAAATGTGGAATAAACTGATGGTTTGGATGGTTTGCATTGCATTCCCCTTGATGTCTGAAAGAGATCTAATTGTTCTGTCCAAATCTTTCAAATCTGCAGTCACACAATTACTGCAAGTCTTCTTTCCCTTCAACACAATAATAAACTAAGATCTGACGATGATTGGATTAGATGAGTTTGACCCGGCTCAAACTGGATGATTGTCAGTCATGTTTTTCCTTATCACAGCCCAGTTTGCTTCTAAAAATAATGTGCATATTAAATAGACATGAACATGTAAATCGGTCTAATGGAACTGCCCTGGACAGTTTAGGTCATTTAATTAACAGCAACAATGAACAGGACCTGAGCTTTGCCTTCCCACTAAACCAACACTCCTGTTCCTCCAGGATGAGACTGTAGAACATGTCTGATGTCACCTAATGAACTTAACCCTGTAAATCACAAAACTGCATGCCTATATAGTAACGGAAATGATTATTTAGGTAATTGTGGAGAGAAAAGATATAACAGACCAAGAGTAAATGCTTATTTTTACTTTAATTTACACTCCAAACTAAATTTGGATCGCAAATGTAATAGGTGGGAAGTAACAGGTTAATACTGTTTACTTGAATTGTGACTGATCCGGCATCAGAGCCATAAATCTAAAATCGATAGATGGCAGTAAACTTTGGGTCTCAAACGCACAGAGGGCATTTGAAAACCGTCTTCGTTACATTAGAGCTTGCAGGAGCAAGTCATTATCACAGAACTTTAAATGATGTAATGATTGACTTTAACTATACGTCACTACATCAGTTAACACAAGCATCTGCGTAACTCAACCTCAGTCCCTCTCACACAGCTGCAGATGGGAAAATTGTTTTGGCTAACACGTGACTTCTTATGAACTGTATGAATGATGTAAAACATAAACGACACAAAGAGATGAAAAACAATACCAGCATTGTAGGATTTAAAGCTAGTTTTTGTGAGTGCCAGTAGACGTTGTCTAACTGTAGATACACTAGTAGGGGTCAGAGGCTGGAAAAACACTAGGAAAAAATCACGCTGCCAACACTTATGCTAATCTAACCGCTAACAGCCCTTCAGTGTGATTGTGAAAAACGAGGCTGAATTTGTTCCTCTTAATTGCTCCTCATTTGGCTATAAGACAAAATCTTTAATTGCTTTCCTCGCAGCCATCCAGCACGGTTGGCAACCACAACAGCAGCGAGCAAATTAGGACCCAATCTGCAGCTTCCCATTCGACAGAGAGGCCTCGTAATGAATTCCAGTGGCTTTGTTCTGCCCACTCAGCCCCTTTACATCCAAGAGGCTTGAAATAAAACAGTAAGATTCAAATCATTATAATGCATTCACTAAAGAAACAAGACCTCTGATGACACTCTATTTAATACTGTACAGGGGTTGCCATGACAAAAACACTGGTCATGACATGTCATCCCTATGAATATTCATATTGCCCACCCAGTGCTCTGCATGTGTCGGCCATGTAGTAAATAAATATGACTCCTAATCAGACATGATGACTGGAAGGAGAATACTGCATGAGTAGTGTATATCAAACGTTGTCCATTATGTTTCTGTTTAACATGTTTAACATACTTAACATGATCGCAAACACAAAGGTTCAGCTATTCTATACTATTCTATATTCTATACTAGCTATTCGAATAAACAGCTCTTGTAAAAGTGTATATGTTGTACTGTATATTGTTGTTAATGTACAGATTATTTAAATAAAATCACATGAAGAAATGCCCCTGCCACACCTGAGACAGGTGTGCTGAAACAGATCAGCCCATACACTAGAAACAGGAAGCTGTGTCTTCTTGCTAGAACAAGAAGAAACGGTTTCTTTAAAACAGAAATGTTTAAAACTGAGTATCTATATAGGGTCAATGTGAAGATGAGTTCACCGTTCAGCTTTATTTCGCATGTCTTACGTACGAGGTGACGCTGTGCCGCTCCATCTCTTACGTCAACACACGTCACACGGCTCAGTATGCGCGCGTGCTAGTGGGCGTTTTGAGAAATGGGCGTTTCTAATAGTTCTCTGGCGTATTAATGTGCGGTGATATTTGTATTATATTTATATAATAATAAACTATATTGTCACGTCCGTTTCCCGCCAATCAGCCACCTTCCGTTCCGTTAATATTGTAGTTTTAGTAAATACATGAACATTTACCGGGTTTTTAAAGATTTTAAAGGTATGGTAAGTGTATAGAATCATGTTAATATATTTTTGATTTAATAACAATTTTTGTAGATTCATAAACTGAAAAAATCTGATAATACACTATGCGAATTATTTTTAAAAACGTTGTTTTGAAGACCTCTGAGCAGAACTGAAATTTTAATTGTGTTGTTGCGCGTAATCAAAGCATCACTTTACATGTCAAACTTTTCCTCCGCCCGGAGAGTGTGAGAACAGCATCAAAACCATCATCACTCACCTTCACCGGTGATGACAGACACCCTCTGAACTTCCCGGCTGACCTTCTGAACTGCATTTTTAATGGCCTGAGTTTGGCTTTCGGTCGAGTCCAGGTTCGCTCTGCCGTCATCGGACTCTTTGGGCTTCACGGTCACAATGTTTCTTCTGGAGATCGTGGATGAGATCGTGCCCATGTGGAAAAGCAAATCAGCAGAATATATCAACAACATGGGAGATGGATCCGACGTGACGACAACTGCCAAAAGAGTTTTCCCGTGTTTTCGAGACGAATCATCTCTATTATCCCATAATATCCTAGGCAGTTATATGCAGAGCCATCGGCTGACGTGGGCACTCTTGTCCGGTGTCCAGGATGTAACACAGAGGGCGCTGTAATCATTTCTATTTCTATTATTTTTAGTGTACTACATTTGACATATAGTAATGGCGTCAATGTCTTTATTAGACTGAATATATTTAATCTGATCATATTAAAACACACACGCGAATTGCCGAACAAATAATTCATTAACCAGTTAGCAACAAGTATATATAGCATGTTTGTTATATATACATTTTTATTTGATCATTTCCATTTCATACATTCATACTTAAAAATCAAAGCAGGTTCTGTCTTATACCCCAAAGTAAAATACCAGAAAAAACAGTTTTATTTGTATATTGTATGTTTGGTTATGTTCATACTGCAAATGTCTTTTGGATCAAATGCCTTTAAATCTTAACATTGTTAAACCGTTAACATTTTATAACAAAGAACTGTTTTCAAACACATCACTGCACCATGAAAAATAAACAGAGTAGACAAAATATTCTAAGATTTAAAAAAATCACTATATTTCTATTCCTTCTAGAACAAAAACATCAAAACGTGTTATACAGATTACAAAATTACAAAAGAAAATGAAATAAGATTTGATAACTCAGGAACTCCTCTTTAGCTAGTTATTCTCTTTTGGGTGATATTGAAGTTACATTATTGCACAAATAAAGCTAAACACATTCTTGATGGAAGCAAACTGAGGACAAACTGACATAGTTCTAGTTCAGAGGAAACTGTCAAGAACACTTTATTATTCTTTATTTATACAAAGAACTTTATTATATCCTACCAAACTGATACAATTGCTCAATGTGAGCTGTGACCACAAGGTGTCACTACAAAGAAAAAGACAGTGTCTCACAAGACCAACATCACTAAACCTAAGACATCTGGTGAACTAAAAAGATGCACTTATGTTCCCTAATTAAATATGATTTTTATACCCCGCAATACCACTGATATCTCCAGAAATATCATTAGCTAATATTAATAATCATTGTTTGATTATCAATATTGTATGAACTGCAGTAAGTTTACCAATAATGTACCACAAACAATTAAAAATACAGCCAAACCTTAAACCAATTAACAGACAATAATGCAGTTATATGTGGTTTTTAACAGCAGTTCAGTAAATTCCACATCCTGTCATTACAGTTCAACATCCTGTGGGGCGTGGCCAGTTAATTCAAATTCCAACCAATCAAATTCCAATTAATTAAAAAATTCAATAATTTTTAACCATACTTACAAATTGGAATTTCTTTCACCAGGTATATTACTGCCTGGTATATTAGCACCTATAATGTAAAATTTAAAGTCAAATAAGAGACTGCCATGGAAGCACAGGTGACGTTGACATTTAGTGTGTGCAGTCACAGATTCACAGTCAGTCATGATCCAAACCGTTTGCTTGCATCGCCTCTTGTGGTCTGAAGCTTTTCAGCTGTTCCATGAAACCTGGGTTTGGACATGAGACAGAGCGAGCTGACTTCACCAGAGCAAACGCATCACCAAACACCAGCTTTTCCCTTAACATCAGATATCCGATGACGACCGACACAGAACGCGAAACTCCCGAATTGCAATGAACGAGCACAACCCCTTTCTGGAGAGAGAAAAAGCAACTGTTCAGTCATCCAGTAGGAACATGAACTGTAACCAGAAGCTACGTGTCTAGAAGACCTCATTTCATGTCACATCATTACATACTTCATTATGACGCATGTCATTATGCCAATGCTAATTACGTGGAATTACAAAATCGCAAGTTACGGGTGAGAGATCCACTTTCTGTTGAGTCGAGAAGAACATTATTTGTTTAACGGAGCTATTGTTTCTTTTGCATATAGACTACATAGTAAATTAGGGGACAGGAGGAGGTACGCTCAGCTTACAAAGGGATGGAAACTTATTTCCCCCAGCCACTGTAATCATAAACCTTGGTGAATTTGAATCATGAGGCAGTGTCAGGTTAAGGGTGACTGGCGACACTGTTTAGTAAAGAGGTTGTATGACAAACAATGGTCTGTTAGTGATATGATCTTTCTACAACTTGTTAAATAATGCATTGTGAAAACTCAGCATTCATTATTTAGCGAACTGCATGGTTACCTAGAATAAGGCATTAGCCATCGGATGACTGCACAGTATCGCATTGGCCAGGCGCTAAAGCCCAACAATCAGGAAATTACGTTAAAAGATGGAATTATCCTCTTATAATGTTGACAGACAGATTCTCAGTCAGGTGTAAAGGGTACGGCCTCTGTGCTCTGGTATTACGTTATGCAAAGCGCAAAGATCTGTGTGAAAACCTTTGTGGAAATCACTGGAAATTTAATGAAAGTAATTATATCTACACCACAAAACAAAAGGCAGGGTTACCTCAGCTTTAGCCTGCTCTATGAACAGTGCACACTCCTGCATATGTGATATGATATCAGTGTCAGGGAGATCCAGAATGCTCAGCGTCTTGTAGACGAACAAATCAGGAAAGGCATTTTCAACACCATACGCAACATTCAGTATATGTGTGACCTGAAATTAACAGAAAACCTTTACAGTTATAATAATATACTGCAGTAATTAAATAAATACACAATAAGCCAAAATAAGCAGTCAGGAAGTGCATTACCTTATATTTCCTCAAAGTACCAAAATCATGCGCAGCATCCTGTGAACCTATAAAAACCATCAGAGCAAAAAATCACTCATTTTATTGCCATGCTTGCCAGAATGCGAATTCTTTCATTATTAATTATAATTTGATTTTATAGAGCTTTAAATACACATCTTATGAATAGTGTTGTTTAATTATACATTACATAACAGTTCTTATAGCCTAAATAAACGTTTTATCAGCATTTTATAACCATCGGGATGCTTTATTTTTATTCCAACAACTTATCCTGACTCGTCCAAAACAAAAATGTTTTGTCAGATTTGAACACTTATTATTATTTTGTAAGCGGCAGGAGAAAAGATTCTACTCACCAAGCAACAGATACGGTTTAATATATCCAACTTGAAGATCCCAGCTGTTATCCTGAACATACCCACATGGTGTTTCTGGCTGTACTGTATCCTCAACCACCTGTACAGTAGAGCCTTTCCATGTTTCAATAATCCGCCTACCGCTCAAAGTCGTCACTCTGGTGCATTGTTTGCGCAAATTATTTTTGGAGAATGATTTTATTTCCTGCGCAAGCGACTGCATCACATTCGCGGAGGGGATGATCACGGCAGAAATGTAATGGCTTTTCTGCTGTAAGATCGGTCGTTGCTGTCTCAATGGTAATGCCCGTCTACATGTCTCTGACCTTGATGCTGCTTGAAAATTGAGAGGATTCATTAGCGCGCGGAATAATTACCTGTGAAAGATCAGTAAGACACTGCCGCCCGAAGGAAAGAAAAACAACTGCATGTGTGTAGTGTGTGCATACGTGACGTTCTTCAAATAACATACATGCATAGTTCATGTAGTTGGAGTTACCAAGAAATGCCCATATAACTCCAACTTGTTTAAAAAACTAAACGGTTTAATAAGGTGAATCAACAGTAAACTAAACACGTAAACAATAAATGAGTAAATAACAAATTACAACATTTCCAGTTCCTAATTTTCGAATACTAATCTTAACCAGAGTGACATTAAAGACTCAAAAAAACAACTTGTACCTTGACTAAAACTCAAGGTAAAGTATAAACGTTAAAGTAAAACTATGTTTAAGACTCGACTTGTGACAAAACATTAACACTTAAGAATGTATTTAGATTTGGTCTTTAAAGACTCTGAAAAAAAATCTGTCAAACAACACTGTAGCAGCGCGAGGGGGGCGCGGTCCTACGGAGGGCTCCGGTCACATGACGTAGTGACGTCGTTGCCGGAAGCAGCCTCGTTCTGGCCGTCAGGGCAACACCTAGAAAAAACATCCCCGACGACGCACCCTGAGCCCGTAATATGGGACAATTTTAACACTACAACCTACGCGCTTCGCCACTTTACCCTCCAGCACTACACGGGAAAGCCGTTCGGTCGTGAATAAGCTCGTTTGAACGGTCGTTTGAGGCATGTCTCGGGGCGCGCTGCAGCCGAGCCAGCAGAAGCTGGCGGAGAAACTGACGATCCTCAATGACCGCGGCGTCGGGATGCTCACGCGCATCTACAACATCAAAAAGGTGAGAACACGCGCTTCGTGCATGTGTGTTTATGAGCACTGCAGTAACACACAAATACACACACACATACAGGTTGGTTCAGACCAGGCCCTGATCGAGAGACACACATATACACACGATTCTTGTCGTGTGTGTGTGTGTGTGTGTGCGTGCGTGCGTGCCTGCCTGTGTCTAAATGTTTGAATCTCATGTTTAGTTGCACAGTATAAAGCCATTTGCTTGCTATTTAGTGTAGGGTTGTGAATCGCCAGCCATCTGTCCAGAATGGGTGACTGTAACCCGTGATAATGATACTGATGAGAATGCTTACTGTCCTGCCGCCCCCCCCCCTCGAATGTAAACATATCTATTTAAAAATATTATATATATGAATATATAAATGCTTTTAAAACACAGTTGTAGACTGGGTCATTGTAAATCCAGTCGTTTCATTGTACATTGTCACTGACATCTGTCCACATGATAAATCAACTTGAGGAGGATAAACCAATCCAGACATCACAGTTCTGATGTTTGGGGTTCTTGTGAAAACATCATATTGTAGATATTTTGTAGTTGCTGTTGTTGACAGTCTTGGATGAAATGGATATTTCAGGTTGATTTTCAAATATGTCTTTATAGATGTATTTATGTATGTTTACATTTGTGAGGTCTTTGAGCTCGTTTGTAAACTCATTCACTTTCAGATATCATGTCTCATGTCTAAAGCACTTTTTGACAGATGTCAGCTATACAGCCCTGTTGGTAGTTTGACATTTGTGATTACTGAATTTATCAACTCCTTCAATTATTGTAGTGTTGTGTTAATTGTAACAGTAGATTGTTACTGATGACAAGAAAACGGCACACAATAAGAAATAAGCAATTACATTTAGCATAGTTTCTGTTTTATCACTATTATTATTTTCAATTAAGCACATTTCTCCCATCATTTACCATTACAGTCATTTAAAAAATAAGATAATAATAATAATAATAAAAAATGGCAACACTTACAATTTCTGAAAGTTGTAAAAATAAGTTGTAAAGTAACATTTCCATCACTGTACAGAAGCATTATGAGAATCTGAGCAGATGTGTAAAATGTGCTTAAATTGTCTTGAAAATAATGTCACAGTTCTAACATTATTAATGGCCCTGAAACATCTAGCCTAGATGTTTTCAAAGGATGTTTTTCCATTTCCTTCAATGAAGGCATTTCTTAAGCCTTTGAGAAGGGCTTGGCTCTGGGGCTATAGCAGCAGTGGAGGCGGGTCAGTTCTAATGGAGCTAGTGAAGAACTGTTGCTGTTTGCATTTGTTTCACTCTCTGGCTGTGAAGTGTCGCTCAGATGTGTTATGTGATATCATCAGTGTGTGTGATGCCCGTGCCAGATGCTCTCGGTGTCCGCTGATGTCACTCTTGTGTCTGTCTGACCTCACTCATCCAAACAAGACACTAAAGGTCAACAACACAACATGATATTTACATTTACATTTACATTTTGGCATTTGGCAGACGCTTTTATCCAAAGCGACTTACATTGCATTATGCGACTATACATTGTTTTTTGAGTATGTGCAAT
>JAZGTJ010015134.1:1880-13589 GCA_036877575.1 Botia almorhae
TTTATGAGCAAGTTGAGAAATATTTCAGTTTATTTTGACATTTTTGGCTTTTGAATGCAGACTTTGGGATCTTGACCAATCTGAGCACAATATGAGACATTGTTAAGAATGCTATGCTGGTCCGCCGGCTCTACCAGACCTGCACAATCCAGCATAAACCAGTTTAAACCAGTATGGATATATCATGCCAGAGATATGTATCGCTATTAAAGTCTTCATGATAAACATTGGTACAGTAACGTTTACCTAAATACATAAATAATGCATCACAACAAAACCATGATGTAAAGTTTACAGGGAACCATGCGGGAACGACCTCTTTTTTAATAGCATGTCGCCTAAAACTAAAATTTTTGGCATATATATTTAATGTTAAAAAGCGTTCTACTAACGTAGAATAACAGTTTTTTAAAGAATTTTAATGAATTTAACTGTAATGTTAGCCAACATTCTGAGAACGTTCCCTGTTAGCTGGGACAATAACGTGTTTAACTGTGGATACACTTTGTCTTTAAAGAGACTTGACTACTTGACATTTAATATGCAGGATGTTTTCACTTATTTCAACTTATTTCAAAACTACAGTTCTAGACGCAGTCCAGATCGACTCTGCTCAGTCAGCTGAAGGTGTGAGATGTGTAAATGGACTGAGAGAGATATACACAGTGAGAAAGAATCTATTTCGGAGTTGAGCAGTGAGATGACTCTGTTCCCTTTAGGAAAGCTATAACTCTACAGACTGTAAAGAAATTACTCGCTTCGTAGCTCTGAGAATAAGAGCCGCGTTCCAGACCTGTGTACGAGACATGCTTTCATGCACTTTTGTAATTGCATTTCTAAATGAACTCTTGTATTAGCGAATGTGATAACCGCTGCGTTGTTTGACCAAATGCATTGTGGGTAAGCATTTGCATATGCTGCCCACGGAGAGCAAGAGGGTATTATATATGATAATTTTGGCATAGGAGGGGGATGCATGGCTTTTTTCTGTATCGAGCAACCGGCAGACGTCTGTCTGACTTTGAGATTTTAAAGGTGATTTGGACAGGCATCAGTATAAATGACTCGGCTGTCTTTGACAGACACCTGTCATCTCACATTGCTCAGGAATTTTCACTTATCTCTAAAAAACATGCTGCTCTATGAAGCTGAGTGAATTAAAGGCACGGCCTGCTGGCGATCCTGTCAGAGGTAATATGACCGATGTGATGAGCCGGCCCTTTAAATGTGTGATGCAAGGAGAAAAAATATTGCTTTTGATGCTGTAAATAAATGGTGATTCACAAATGCATGTCTCATACACAGCTCACCAGAGAGGCTCTTCTGAGAAACTCAATGCATGAAAGATTTCTCTGCTGGACAAATCTACACGCCACTTCATGAAATTACAGTATATTTATGTATTGCAGACAGATTGTTTTATAGCTACAAAAAAATGGCAGATCGTGATGGAATGAGTTTGTTTTATTCCATTAGTGTAAACACACACGCACACACACACACACGGTTATCTTCATCAGTATAGTTCGCTAAGTGGCATCTGCAGGTTAAGCGTCAATTTAAATGCATTTCCTTCCGCTGTGCGCCGAGTTTCACCACAATCATCCTCGATTAGAGCTGACAGGGATTTGATCCTTTTAGCCAGTAATCCCCATTTACATTCATGGATCTGGCAGTTTCAATGGCATTAACATCTTCAATATGGATAATGCTGTCCGGTACTTAACCCCTCAACTCTGGGATGGTTTTACTGACTCTTGTGCGTGAGGTTATGCCCACACAGACATCACAGAAGTGAACAGACACAAGACACGCAGATGTCAGTTTAAAGGCTTTCACAGTTTAGAGATCTGTCATTGGCATGATAAACAGAACTACAGTGTCTCCAAAAGAATGATCAAATCATAAATTGTTTGTTTTTGTTTTTCTGTTAAATATCTTGGTACTCCCATGTTCTGTTAACATTTCTATTCCTTTCAAATGATGGTTTGAGTTTTATAAGTTTCTCTTATGGTTTTATCAGTGTTTTATTATGTTTACATTTGTGTCGGTCTTGTCAGATTGTATAAATTTATCAGTATGTGAACAGCAATTTTCCCTTGATGGGAATATAATATGTATTCCATATGAAATAAAGCGGCACTTTAGGATCCGAGATGAGGAAAATGATGGTCATGTAAAAGGCCACAAATATAAAACTGGTGAGAATGTGTGTCTTATGCACGGTGCCCTTTAATGTGCGTGTCATTAAAATCTGTTGCCTGCAGATGGAAAACACAACAGCTTTCATCATTTTATCCTGAAGAGTTTTAGAAAAAAAAGGTTTATTGATACTTAAATGAAACATAATCGGCTCCATTAAGCTTCTCGAGTTATGAAAGAGCAATACAATTTTCCTCGGGGAAATTTATCTCCGAATGTGTCTGAAATCTGCCCTGCTGACACAACTGCCCAGTCGACGACTTAACAGAGAGCACTTTAATGAAGATCTGTCCATCAGGTATTTGTTCTTTTTACTGAACTGTATATGTGGGATTGTGGTATTTCATCTCCACAGCCTTCCAAAATCCACCCAGAGATAAAGACATCTTACTGCAGAAGACCTGATGTTGGGCAAACACAAGCTTCAGTGTGTGCTGACGTCAGCCTCTGTTTTCTGCCTGTGACTGCACTGTTTTTTGGACACTATCAGTGTTAGTAGGCATTCTTGTAGAGCACTACATTAGCAGCGCACATGTATAACTTGAGTGCACTGTAAGTCGCTTTGGATAAAAGCGTCTGCCAAATGCATAAATGTAAACGTTAACGCAGCTAACAGGTAACATTCTCAGAACAAGGGCTGATGTTCTCTAAATGTTGTCAATGATGTCAGAAGTCAATAATAAAATAAACATTTTGAATGTTTGTGTTACTTAATAAAAACGTTCGGAAAGCAACGTGTAGTTGATCGCTGGGAAGTTATAGATTAAGACGCTTGGACTAACTATTTACATTTAGTCATTTAGCTGACGCTTTAATCCAAGGCGACTTACAAATGAGGACAAGGAAGCAACTTCAATTACAATATATATTATAATATGTGTTCAATTATAATATGTGATGCTACAGATGTAACAATCTCTCTTCCTTCTGGCTCTATATTCCCTCATCCAGAGATTGTGGTTGTTTTGGAGAGCAGAGCAGTGAGTTGTGCTCCGGTTCTGCCCACTCAAGTCCAGAATGACAAGCCAACATCCTCCTCCTCACACGGCCCTCGTCCCTGACCTACATTCCTCATGGAGCTTCAGTAGAGCCCACATACATGTACACATGTACCCGTGTGTTCTTCCCAATATGCTGCTCTGTATTCCTCAGACATCCACCCTAACTAACAGTTATAGCTTGTGAGAACATTTCTCCAATGTTTCCATTGAGTTACAGTGTAAAAATGATATTTTGAATGTTCTAGGAACGTTCCGTTTTTTAAATGTTGTATTAGCTTTATTGCTTGTTATAAGTTTGTTTTTAAAATGTTCCACCAACAACGTAAGAATAATGTTTTTAAAATGATGTATAACTGAGAGAACTTTAGAGTGCACCAGCCAACATTCTGAGAACGGTCCATGTTAGCTGGGACACTCAAGCGTGCCAAGAGACAATGGCTTCTGTACATTAAACAATACTCAGAGACAGGAATGCTTCACACACACGCACACACACACACACACACACATACTGTTAGATAATGTTTTAGTTCTGATTATATTTTCATTTGAGAGGAGACTGTCTACTGTTGTGCTTGCATGTGTGTGTGTGTGTGTGTGAGTTTGAGCAGACTGTCGTCTCTTAAATATTCATGATTGTGCACTTCCAGCTTGACGTGTGTACAGCAGATGCTCGCTGTAAGCGTGTGTGTGGGTATGTGCTTGTGGGCGGGTTTGTGTGTATGTGTGTTGTAGGTAAGGAAAGGCCACAGCTGCACAATCGTGTGTGTTTGTTGCACATCTGTGGCTGAATAGATTTTGGCTGGTGCACCTGTTTGTCGTGTTGACACACATTAGGGGAAAATGAAGGGGCTGGAAGGTACAAAATGTCTTCTGGTAATGCAGGAGCTTTGAACACAAGTATCTTTAATGGAAAAGCACATTTATCATAGTATGACTGTGAATTAAAGTGGAGAAATGTGACTACATTTATATAATGAGGAATAAATATTTTTTCATAGTTTGAGTTATGATTAATGGTGAAAAGGGCAAGATTAGAGGTTCTTCTGATGAATTACTGATGAATTTATATTTTGTCTCTCGTTTCCAACTGCAGAATTATTCCAGAATAATTGAAGTCCTTATGGAGACACTGTAGACTCCAGGAGTGTGAAGACCAGCACGTGTGTCCTTCAAAAGTTCTCAAGGTTTCTGCATGTGAGTCTCTGGTTATTTCCTGCAGAACTGCATGAAATCCACTGTGGCCTGTTGCTGCAGGAGATCCTGAAGCTATAAGAATGAATCTGAGGTCTGCCGTTCTGAGATATATCCAGATGTGTTCAGTAAGATGATTACATTGATGTGTTAGGACTTTTGAATTCCACTTCATTAAGTGAGCGAATTGTACACTATACTTTGTCTACTATACTCACCCAGCTTTAGGAGGCGACTTAGTAGGCAGTAGACAGCAAGGTAGCACACCAGGTTTAGAGACAGAGCCACAGTGTACCCCTGCTTTGTACCCTATTGTAAATATGAATGAAGTTTATATTAGCCGTGAATGCACGCAGGCAATTACAGTGTCATTAGAAGATGTCTTTTGCTCAACAGGATGTGATGAGCTGGTATCAGCAGGGCTTTTCTCCTCCTGCAGAGAGTAATATCACACACGTGCAGTCACTGAGTGTGTGATGACCCGTGTCTCATCAGAAGGTGAGGAAGAGCAGTCTGAGGTGATACAACAGGGAAACGCAGGCAGCGTTGTGTCTGTGTGTTTGATTGTGAAGTGAGAAGCAGCAGGTGGAAGATGAGCTGAGATTCTCTTAAGCAGGTAAAGTTTGTTGTGACTGGATGTTGTTTCTCCGAAAGGTCTTTTTCAGGTCAAGAGAAGATCAGCCACAGCAAATTCCCAACTAACAGGGAACATTACTCAAAATGTTCCTAAAATACTGTAATGTTTTGAAAATGTTCCACTAACTTAAAGCTTGAGAAAAAAGTTTTGATATATGATATATAATCACATATATATATATATATTAGAGAAAGTTTTACTAACGTTACTGCAGAACTTTATTTAGTAACTTTGAGATAACGTTTTTAGAGCTTTTAGAACGTTCTGAGAATGTTCTCTGTTAGCCAGGTAGTCGATTGTTTTTAAGTCAGAAAAGTCTGTAAGTTGTTAGTGCTGATGTGGCGTATTTGGTGAAAACAGTGCGTGAGCGTTCAGTGGAGGAGAATAAACATGTCGTCTTGTCTGTTTGATGACGTGCCGCTGCCCGTCTCCACCTGTTCATTCTCTCTGTGTGTATGTAAGAGAGAAAGACGAGTGGGAGAGAGAGACTAAAAGCTAATGATACAGTCAGCAGCGCTCTGTTCTTTGAAGAGTCTCTGTGCACTGTGTGTTAGTGAAGTCGACAAACACTCCATCAATGTCACCTCTCAAATTCACAGGAAAGCCGGTTTCCTCCAGTCAACACACATCTCCAAAAGCACTTTGTGTCTGCCAGTCTCTTGCACTTTTATTTTGACAGGTAAACAAAAAAAGATAATCGACTCGCTCGCACGCTACAGCGAGACAAAGAGAGAAATTGGTTTGTCTGGCCTTGGAGCATGTTTGGGATTTATATATTTCTGATTTTTTAATCTGGGAGACCCCCTTCTGATTGTTGTGCCTTTAAGGGGCCTCGGTTCAGTACAGAAGAGGAGTGAGTGGAATTAACAGAACATCACAAAACAGTATGTTAAGATTAGATGTGAACTAACATGATCAAACAATTTTATATGCATTAATATTAAAAACGGTAAAGCTGTAACAATATATTGTTCACTGTTAGCTCATAGTAGCTCTGACACACTGACAGCTAGTTTTAATTGTTGTAAGCATAAGTGTAACTTACGCATTTAGTGAGATATATAGTTAAACAAGAATACAATGAAATAAAAAAATAATAATAAACTTTCAGGAACATAATTCAAGATGTCTTCTCAGAAAACAAGGCTATGATTAACTAGGATTAACTGTGAGATATATTGTTTTTTAAGCATGTTTTGATATATTTGTACACGTTTAAAGTACAACAGGTCCAGAGATTTTTCCTGGAGGTTCCTCTTGACTTGTTTAGGACGCGTCCCGCTCTGTGTAGCTCCATGTTCCATCATCACTCTCAGGTGTAAATAAGAGGGTCTTAACAGTACAGAAACGTCTCTGAGGGTTAACACATCACATGACACTGCTCAGCTCCAGTACACTGTAAATCATTGTTACTCCTCACAGATCCCACCCGTGTCCTGCAGGTCACATTAGATTGAGAGCTCATTTAATCACACAGCATCCTCCATTATATTACACCTTCCACAATGCGTTGAGACTCTCAAACATGTAATTGCATTTTCGACTGGTCCCGCTGGTCAGAACCGAGCGCTACGATATTTCACCGAAAAGAATGGAGACGGTCTGTGCATGCAAAGAACAAGCTGCTGGCTGTTCTCTCACCTCAGACGTGTCTGAGTCTTGAGGGAGGCCCTCAAGAATCTGATTAGTGTGTTTGTGTAAATGGTTTATGGGAAATGATTGTTATGATTGTTGTTTACTTTGTGAAAAATTATGTCGACTATCTGTTTAGTATTCTCAGTGTGTACAGCTACACACCCCTCCATAAAAACTGTGCCTTCACAGAACAACATTTTATTGCTCCGAGATTTCTCCAGAGGAGCTGAGGAGAATTCATGAAGATTTGGAGAAATTCTTAGAAGAAATAAAAGTAGACGTTCAGCAGAGCTACAAAATGAATGTGAAAGGCATAAAGCAGATCATTTTGTCTTGGACAGATTTAATGAAAATAATTCACATTGATAAATCTGACTTTGGCTAGTTTGCAGGCCTTGCTTGGTTTATCTTAACCTAAAACTAAAGTTAACTAAAGTGTATACAAGCTTAACGTTCCAGTTTTTAAACCCTCCAGAATAATATACCTCATAGACAAACATTATAACGTCATCACTGTTTTTGTTTAAACACACTGATGGATTAATCAAAAGTATAGTCAGCCATAAATGTTACATTAAATTGAATTATATACACATAATGTATGTGTGCTAATCCAATGATCTGTCTGAGCTTATCCAGAAAAATACTGACATGAGGTTTCCTCTCGAATTGGCTAGGATATGAAGAGCTGAGTGAATATTCTGAGTGAAAACTCCTCATGTCAAGAGAAGCAGTTAACACAAACCAGAAGAGACCTCCAGGTTTGCACACTGCTGCTGGGTTTGTGGGCAGCAGACTTTTCTTTGGACCCTGATGGAGGCTGATGTTTAGAAGGGCATGTCTGTAGATATTTCATGAATATTGTTATGTTCCTCCATTAAAAGGATAGCTCGGCTAACCTTAACCTGTGTGACTCTCTTTCTTCTGTGGAATACAAAAGGAGATGTGTATGAATATTTATATATTTTAGATTTATTTCAGACCATAAAAACATACAATGACCAGAGGCTGTTCCAAGAACATATAAAGCAACATTACAGTTGCTCATGTGACTCGTGTGATATATTTTAGCTGTTCTGAAACTGAACAGATATTTATGACTAACAGATATTTATGCTAATGTCAATAAATCTAGTGAAGTCTAGTGATTTTTGCGTACCCCACTAGTTGTTTTTTTGTGTCATAATTCGTTCGCTTTATTTCTGTGTCTTTCTTGTTCAACAGCAGCGTTCTGAAAACGTGCCAGATTGAACCATGCGGAAACATATGGAAAACAGTAACGTTTGACTTTCGCAGATGAAAATCCACTGGGTTCGGAACAACACGCGCATGAGTAAATGATAAAAAGAGTTTTCATTTTAATAATACCAAACTAATCAATAAAAATATATACGTTTATATTTCTTTTCAGAAAGAGAAAGATTTCTTTTTCATGCTTTTTTACATTTCTCTCTCTCTCTCTCTCTCTCTCTCTCTCTCTCTCTCTCTGAGAGTATGAAGGCCTGTGTTTCTCTTCGCTCTGTTAATCAGCGTAACCTTTCTGGTGATGCAGTGGCTCTTTTAAGGACGACAGTTTTTCAGCATCTGTGGCTGCGCTGCTTTCCTCCTCGACGCCTTTCCATTTTCATTGAGGAAAAGTTCAGCTCTGTAGATAGCAGACGCTTTCTGTTTGAAGTCTGTCATTCGACAGAGAGGAGGAGAGAGGGTTTGTGAATGAGGAACCCTACCTTTCATTCCTCGATGCCTCCAGGGGGGTTATCCTAATTAAAGTACAGGCGTGCTGTTTCAGATTGGCACCGTACGGCAGAGGTACATGTAACTTTGGGTTTTCCACCCCTGTAGAAATTGGCACCAGCAGAGAAAAGAGTCTCTAGCTTGTGGACTTCAAAATATTGCACATTTTCTGTCTTGGTAAGGTTTTGATCTATTTGGATCGTACGGTATCACCAGCCCATAGCCGGGCACGCTGCAGGGATGAGATCCTGAATTTTTGGGTTTAATTGCCCAACTTCTGCCGTGGAGCTGGAGGAGAGCGTTCAGCCTGCATCTTAAAACAGTTGCTTCATACTGGAGTCTTAAAGCAGATCTCTAATTGCGTGAGGAAACTTCGAGGAGAAAACTCAAAGAAACTTCAAACGTAGAAAGTGTGGGAGGTTTTGAATAGAATCTCTTGAAAACTCTGTTCCTCAGAAATATTGTCTTCAGAAAACCTTTAACAAAGTTGCATTATATGTTAATGAAAAGCTCAACACGGTTTTTCTAGACAAAATCAAGCAAATTAATTAGTTGTGCTAACCTTAACTTTTTTATTATAATCTTTAAAAAGTGTTAGTGACCGTTCCCTGTTAGCTGGGAACATACACCAGTGAGCAACCACTCTTGCAATGCCATAGTAATCACCTAGCAACCACATAGCAACACACTGGCAACCCCTTACTCCAAAACACCAACATTTTAACAACACCCTGACAACCGCCCACGTTTTTGCGCTAGTGAGTTTCCTGTTATGAAATTCTTATTTTACAACCTCTCAAGTTTTACACAAAATGCATCAATCTTGAAAACAGCTGCCTGTTTTCACACAAACAGCCCAGAGAAGGAAATCAAACCCAAAGTGTCTTTAAAGGACCGTACCCCCAAGGCACAGATGCCATTTGTGCCACAACTGTCAACTATATATTTCCTTAGCTGCTGTTTTTCATTCAGTTTTTATGCCTCCTGCTGCGATAAACGTGCTCGGGTTCGATTCCGTGTGACAGTGTAATTGAGCGAGTCACACTTCTGTCTGTGCTCTGACCATCAGAAGACATCTTGGTCATTTTATTCCTCTGTTGTAAATCTTTGCTTGGCCTTGACTCACTAAAGCTGTCTCACAACCTATTTTTGCCTCACCTTGTGTGTATTTTGCTCGTCCTGCATTCACAGATTTATCTACATTCCTCTCTATGTTTTAAGCATCAGTCAACTTATGTCATAACCTGCACGATGGGTCGTCCCCGCTGTATCCTTAAGAAATGTCCCAATTTTCAGTTTATGTCTCTCTTCCAGGTGGTTTTATTTCCTGTCTCTGTCTTTATAGCTGAGTCGTGGGTTGCAGAACGAGACACACAACCTTGGATTTGGTGTGAGTGGTAATATGGCATGACAATGAGGGCAGAGAGGGAGACGTTTCCAGGAAGAAGAAACAGACCGGGGTAAGTTGTCTCACATTTTACCCCAGTGAAAATTCCCAAGCTTTATTTCTGAAAGTCAGTTTGTGTATAGATACATACTGTACCTTTAATCTTCTCTAAAGGTCTGAGAAAGAAACTCATTGTAGGCCAGAAATAGTTCATTTAATTTAATTTAACATTTAATTTAACATACATTGATCTTTTGTGATAACATACTTCAAAAGGAAACATGTTATTTACAGATACAATGTGACAACATGTCAACATAGTTGCCTTACAGTATGTAACCCTGTGTGATTTAATTGTGTTTTTACTTAACAGTTATTACAAAAATATGCTAATTTTGAAAATATGATGTTCAAAGTTTGTTAAACAGAATTTGCAAAAATGTTTTGAATTTAAGACGGTTTTAAACTGGATGTTCCAAACCAATAAGCAAAACCACTGCTGGAGAAACCCTGGAATGTAATTGTATGTGACTATTTTATGTTTGTCCCACTACAGAGCAGGGTTTGATAATGATGATTAAAGCCATGTGAAAATCTCACCAAGATTAAGAATGAAATCACACAGGCGACACTGAGGCTGTTATTGGTGCAGGACATTAAGAGAGACTGATAATGGGGCGAGAGACAGACACAATGAATAGAGGTTTCACAGGCTGCTTAAGAAATGAAACTGCACAAATAAAGCACTGGACTTTAAAGGTGTTCATAATTAACAGGACTCAGTAATGACAACCGTTCACAGCAGGTTGTCATAACTTTGCTTGCGTGCCGATGAACTTTATCCTCTTTTATTTATATGTAATTTTGCTTTTGATTTGGCGATTGTTTTGATGCTGATATTCTCTTTGTCTTGTTCAATAACAGAAGGATCTATCTCTTCTATGCGAGCCGCCCACTCGTTCGGCGAGTGTCGTCGGTACGAGTGGCATACTAAAGGCCTGTGGGAGCTCATTAAAGTGACAGACGCGGAGTGCGCTCTCGGGTCGAACCCCCACCCGCGGTTCACAATGTTTGTGTCATGATGGTTCAGAGTACGCGGTATGAGGGCAGAGGTGTGTGTTAAACTTCTGAGAGAGGGGTGGGTGACATTTCCTCTTCTGGTTTTTTATGGTCCGGTGTAAATTCATGAAACTACCAATGAAAATTGATTCTGTTTCCATTTACTCCTCTCATGGCCCCAGCTAACAGAGAATGTTCTGAGAATGTTAGCTAACATTCTCCAAAAGTTTTCTCAAAGTTCTCATAGTTATCAATAAAGTTCATTAAAGTAACTTTAGGAGAACATTTTAATGTTATATATAATATATCAAAAACATCATTCTTAAGTTGTTAGAGGAACATTTTAAAAAGATACAGAATTAAAAAAGTTTGCATAATGTTCTTAAAACCAAAAGATAATATATTAATAAAATGTCTTTCCTAGAGCTTTCAAAATAATTTTAAACATTTTAAACATTTTTGGAACAGTTAGGAAATGTTCCTACAACATAAAATTGTTAAATTGGGTTTCCAAACCAGTTTGACGTTTATGTTTCTTTGAAGTACAGTATCGTTCAATGATCGTCCGGTTGGGTGGATTCAATACGATATGAGTCAATACATTTGTAAATGATTTTTTACACTTGTATTTAACTTGCATTGTCAACAAGCAAGTGAATGCTTTTATGTTGATATGTATGGATATGAATATATATATATATATATTATTACACAGTATTACACAGTTTACATATTCACGTTAGATGTGGAAGTTTCATTCGTCAATGATGCACACGCTCTGATCTCATGTTTTGTAGTATTTGTTTGGTTTTATTTTCGAGCTGTTTCTGATTTAGTGTTCAGAACATGGAGGAAAAACT
>JAZGTJ010015135.1:0-13587 GCA_036877575.1 Botia almorhae
TTAGACTGATTGCAAAATTCATTTAATTGAGTGAGTGTTAATAAGGGCAAAGTACAATTGTAATTTTTGTGACATGAAATCACTATTCGATCAATTTTGAAAAATGTAAAAAAAAAATAACCTATAAACGTTTTATCTTTTCTGTTTTGGTATAAACACAATTACAGCTTGTTTTATTGTAGTTAGTAGTGTATTACTTTCTATACATTTTTGCACATTTTGTAGTGTATTACTTTCCTTCAGTGCTTTAAAGAGGATTTCTCTTATATCAGTCCAGAAAAACTAATAAAAGTCCATTCTGACCTGGTGATTTTCCTAAAGCCACTTGCTTTATAGCTGTATTAATTGTATAAAAAAATCCTATCATTTTTAATACATTTCATTTCATGAAACTACATTTCACATGTACTTTTAAAATTTGGGTCAATTTTGAGAGGAAAAGGAGCTACCTTTTTGAAAAAATTCTCAGAGTTTGCCTCAGAAAAAGATAATGAATATAGGTTTTGATAAAACTTAAATACTTCATTATCTATTTCTTTTGGATCAGTTACAATTTTATTATTAGTGGTGCTTGCTGTCCCGCTCCTCCGCGCCACCAGAGGGAACCCTCTCCAGAGTACTAGCATCTATTCGAACTACGATTCCCATGAGCCCTGTATCTGGGGCTGATTACTTCCTGTTTGTAACACCTGTCTCCAATCAAGCCGCCTACTTAAACCCAAGATTCAAGCGGCTCAGCTTGATGTCTTGTTTTGCCCTGGCTAACATTTTAGAGTGGTTTCCCTTGTTGTTTACCTGGTTTCTATTTGGATTTGAGTTTTTGAGTTTATTGAGTTTTTTGATTGTTCGCTGCCTGCCTTTTTGACCTTGCCTTGGATGACGTTTTTTGGATTGTTTTCTGCCTGCCACTGGACTTTGCTTAATTAACGTTTTGATAGTTTGCTGCCTGCCCCGATGACTTTGCCAGTACTCTGACCTTTTGCCTGTTTTGACCATTCTTAAAATGATGGATCCCCACGACTCTGAGTATCCGTTACACTTGCAAAGCAAAGCATCACTATTATTATCCGACATCTTTTTCTAGACAATTTCTACATGATACTCGTCCTGCACTGAGGGATCTAGACCAATAAATGAGGTGTCAAATTGACCAGCTTATTGTGGGGGGTGTGCTATGACTTTTATAAGCGAACAGGTGTATAATGTTTTTGTGGTGTACGAAAAAGGGGGTGAAAAAATTCCATAGACTTGAATTTTCTGACGTTATAGCTCCGCATCAGAATGTTGTAGAGACTTGGGGTGGGCTCATATTGCTCATCTTAGTAAGCAGCAACAAATGGTAACATTTCAACTTTTTAGCCACGCCCTAGCAATCAGTTACAGTACCCCAGCAACCACCCCATTGACTTCCATTGGAAAAAAAATCCCATACTTAACATTAGGCAGGTTTTTGTGACGTTATAGCTCTGCATCAGAATGTCGTAAAGACATTCATTGTGTTAAACCATGCTAGCATCATGTTAGCATTGTGCTAAGTCATGTTAACATCATGTAATTTCATCCTAAACATGTTAACATCATGCTAACATTATGCTAAATTGTCCTAGCATCATTTAAATATTCCTGAGTTTTGCCACTGCAAGCACCACTCACATTTTCTTCAGAAAATCTAGTTTAGATTGTAATCTAACCACGTGTTAGTCCTCTGTACTGGAATGAGTCTCTAAGAAAATGCACTCTGCCTATTGCCTTTAGGCTTTCTCTTAAAACTGTCTTTAAGCCCTTGGTATTTAATAAAATAAAAAACAGAAAACAAGAACAGCCCAGAACAAAAAAACTGGATATTTTTGGACCCAAATGGCCCTCAAAAATATGTTCTCTTCCTATGATCTCTTGCTGCTTTAATATTTGACCACAACATCTCTCGTGCCATCTTATCTTCCCTGGTTAGTGTTACGGTGAGTGTAGCGACTGAAAACAAGGAGCGAGAACATGGGAATCCAAATGAAAGATATTTAATAAAGAAAACACTTGACCGTCAAATTATAGAAATGTTAACAAGTGCAACAGCAGCGTGATTTAATGAGATAATCCAAGATACATAGAACAATGAGAAATCCAAAAACAATTCACATGCAATCCACCAATAACCAACAAACTTAACATCCAGACACCTTATGCAAGCTAGCTAGATGGAAAATCAGTTCTTTGATTTGTTCCCCCTCAAGGGAGTTTTGTTTCCATAAAAGTTTTGTTTATTTGTAAGCTGTCTGCGTTTGGGTTCTCTCTTTGTTTTGCACGTGACAGAATGACCAGCACAAGAAAGCAAACACAAGGGCATTAAGTAGGGAAGGAACTAAGAGGGGTAATGAAGGAAAGCAGGTGAAGGAAATTAACTAAAAATGGGATTAATGAGGAAACGGGGTGGCGGGGTCGGACATTACATGGCCTATGCAAACAAAGGGCGTTTCTCAATACCAAGTTCGCAAAGTCTGGACTTGCGTTCTTGCAAGTTCGAACTTGGCAAGTTCGACTCGGGAGTCTGAACTCCCGAGAACAGTAGTTCTCCTGCGCCATTACGAAATGTCCGTTGGCGCGAACAGAATTCTGGGTTATGGGCTTTAACAAGTCACCTCCTGATGCATCCTCGATAAAAGGGGCAGCGCAAGAACACATCCGGGGATTTGAACTGTACTTGGCTAGATGTGAACTCTGAATTGGAACGGTACTTGGGCGACGACTGATGACGTTTCACAAGTCCACACGAACACAAGTACAGACAAGAACGCATATTGAGAAACGTCTAAAGACCATGTGCTTCCACAAACAACAAGACACAGAGCATGAGTCCAGATCCCGACCCAAAGAAACAAGAACCAGGAACAGGATTGGGTCAGGATCTAGACACCATGCTTCTACATAAAACACAGGTAATGTCAGAGTACTGGCAAAGAAACTAGGAAAACTCGGAACAAGAATCCAGGACCCTGACAGATAGCATGTTATTTGTAATTCAGAAAAGAAAATTTATTAACTGTTGCAAGTGATGTTCTTTATGGAATGGCATGCAGATAATGTTTCTAAAACTTCATAAATTTTACTGATATTGGTTTCCTAAATTATCACACTTGTCTCAGGTTCCATAAACAGCCAAAAAAAAAGTTGGTCAGAGTCTTTGTTTAGCCAATCAGAGGACTTTGAGGCACTTTCGGTTTAGAAGCTTAAAGCGTCAGTTTGTATTTTTTACTAGTATTTTAGCTATCCTGTCAAAGTCAGTTCTGTTTGGTTTGATATTTTATTGTACATTTTTTAACACAGCAAATCACACAAACACACACAAATAAATGTATGTATCTTTACTTCAATTTATATATATATATATATATCGCTTAATGTATAAATTATCCTTTAAAATGGCCTGAAGAAATAAATTGTACAAATGTTGGCAAACTAGCAAAGGCATTCAATAAATGTTGACATGAGAACCAGTGCCCAATATGGTAAAGAAAATATGAGGTGTACCTTACACCATATTTCCTATGTATTAAATATAGAAAGTATTAGTTTTACTTACTTTTGTAATAAATATAGAAATGATTATTTCACTTACTTTAGCAGTACACATCCACTTCCTGAAGGGGGCGCCATCCAGAACACCTGTATTCTGGTCCTCCTGCGCGGAGTGCTCTCTGTCACTGCTGGGGGGCAGTTTGTCATAAACTGTGTGTCTTCCTCATCAATGATCTGCAGAGAACACACACAATTAAAAATTTGCTCCGTATAAATTTCTCTTGTGCAATCGAAATTTTACTATAGGTTTGATGCTTCACATCAAACATAGGATAAATTCGCATTATAATTTGTCTGTAAATTGTGCAACAGAACTTAAGGTTAAATGATAATATCCACAACTCACCAGAAATCCTGAGAATGTTTTAACCAATTTATTTTTAAAAACAGAGTAATTCAAAAATGCTGTCCATAATTTTGACAAATAAGATGATAAAAAACAGTGCTTACAGTCATGTTAAGATGAGAAAACAACACACAATGGATAAAAACAGATCATGACTACTTCATCAGAGTGACGAACAATGATTATTTGTAGTGCAACCTCCGTCTAACCCAATAACCCAAACAAAAAGTGAGGTGATGAATTTGTGTTAACAGGAAACCACACAGGGAGGTCACTTCATAGACAACACAGCTTTGAAAGTTTCTCGTGTAATAAAGGGCAACATTTATTTGAAATGAACTAATTTTTTTAGAAAATGCTAAATTTTTCATGCTAAATCACGTGAAAGGTCAACACAAGGACAAAAGTCCTATTACCTCTAAAAGGAAAAAAAATAAACCTATTCCCTTTTTAGTTATTTCAAAAGCTATTATTCAAAAAGATATTATTTAAAAGCTTTAATTTTATTGGTCTGTCTGTTGGTTTTCTTAAAATGAAATTAATAATAATCTTTGTTGTTGGACCAATTGTACGCTGTATGATTTCATTGTTTAAATTTTGTTAATAGATTAATTTAGTTCATTCTGCGGATTCACTATATATATATATTTGCTTACAGCTGAGCTATTCAAATAAAGTTCTGTAGGGTTAAATATTAAATGGCATTTGTTGCTGTGTCACAACCCCATCTCCTTCCTTTAAGGATTTTTCTTCCTTTGTATTCCTGAGCCCACAGATGAGCTGATAGAGAACAATGGCTGAGGTGTTTGTGTTGTATGTAGGGGGTCTGCCATTTGTCCAGTACAGTGGGGGTTAAACATGGTCCTCTGATTGGTCAGTTTGATTATCTTAGGTTGGTTTCAGTCACATGGTCAAGGAAGGACAAAAAGTGAATGTAAGATATGCTCTGGCCCTTTTTTCCATGCTCTTCTTTCCTTTGGGTGTTTTCCTTGAGCTCTGCTCTTGGATTCTGCCCTTAATATGCTCTTCTCTATCTGAGCTCTAGCCCAACTTTCAGGCCTCTCTTTTCTCATCTTTCTTTCTCTATTTCTATTCTTTAAGGTAATATTCTTCACATACACCGTTTCATGTTAATTACATATGTTATTTTAGCAATGACATGCATCTTTATTGTAACCATTTCATTGTATAACTTCAGGCAGTAATGTTAATAAATACTTTCACCTATAAACTCTGTACCAACTAGTTTCGCCTCATTGTTAATAATTAAAAGCAACATAGTGCAATACAATATAATCATTATAGCAACGCTCTCCCACATATAGCTCTCCCACATAT
This sequence comes from Botia almorhae, assembly GCA_036877575.1. Taxonomy (NCBI): domain Eukaryota; kingdom Metazoa; phylum Chordata; class Actinopteri; order Cypriniformes; family Botiidae; genus Botia; species Botia almorhae. The sequence goes on from JAZGTJ010015135.1 coordinate 5,255, forward strand.
CTTAACTGTGCTTATTTCCGTCGTTGGTATAAGTAGCAGAAGGGTGGAAATTGACAGAAAATATACAGTTTTATATCATCTTGCTGTTAACAGTTTTGTAGGCATTTCGACATTCCTACAGCTTTAAAAAGTCAGGCCTTATTGAACCATATCAACCTTGAAGGTTTACAAGAGGAAGCTGCTCTAAGTGACTGTCACTCCAGTCTCTGAATCTAAGGCAGAGGTTGTTCCTGAGGTAACTGGTTTAATGCGGCTGCCTCTCTTGCCAGTTTAGTGCAGAAAAAGGGCCCAAGTCTTCCCAGGTAAGCTTGCCTTCACCTTCATCAAGGCCAGATGAGTAAAAAACACACACACAAAAATATATGGACGAGAAAGAGTGAGGAAACAGTGAATTTAAAATAAAGTTTCTTGTTCTGTGCAGCTGGTTTGCAAAACCCTACGGAAAAATTCAATAATAGCTGGTCCTAGACCATCTTAAACCAACATCAAATCACCTACCTGCTCACATCAGCTCTTAACAGTAAAGTGGTCAAGCCAAAGACTGGTTAATGACCCACTTGGACCACAGACGTCTGTAGTACTTGAGGAGAGCTGCATTTAAATTAGTCTCTATAGCAGTTTCTCTGCTAGCACATGACTCCCATATAACTCTGAATTCAGTTTCGCTTAGTAGCTTTTAAAAGACTAGAATCCTGGACCCAGCTTAGACTAGCTTGAAAATAGAGAGGGTGTCTGCCAGCCCTCAAGAATAATAAGAGATTAAATAATATATGTGATTGCCTTCTAGCTCGGTTCTGGAGATTAATGGGAAGGTCAGAGCTTGTGGTCACAAATCACCAGCCAGGCTTAACCAACTGTCTGTCAGCCGTCACGTCACAGATGTCACATGATTTACAACACATAGAATCATCTAAATATTATAATATAGAGACTGTGTCTATCCCCTGGACTGGCAAATACAAAAAAAACTGTAAACAATTAAATGGCAACTTAATCAATGTTAAACAAATAATAAAGATACATAATACAGACTTACAATTAATAAAGCGTGATTTGCTGAATATTAGAGCTCTCACTACAAAAGTGCTTTTTGTTAATAATATGATCACAGATCATAACCTAAATGTGCTCTGCTTGACAGAAACATCACTACAACGAGACAATAACATTACATTAAATGAGTCAATCCCCCAAAATTACTGCTATAAACAAGGTCGCCTCCTTGTTTCCTTGTTTGAGTTAATGTCGCGCACCTGTTCATCATTGTTCCTGTTTTGTACTTAATGCCCTTGTGTCTGTTATCCCGTGCTGGTTTGTTCTCTCGTTCGTTCTCTTGCGTTCTGTCTCTTATCCGCTCACTCTTGTGCGACCCCTTAGTCTTGTCTCCGTTGCGCTCTTGCCTGTGCTCCGTGCCGCGGAGCCATCCTCAGTGCTTGGCTCCCTACTTTTCACCCTGTACATGCTACCTCTAAGAGCAATTATTAGCAGACATGGAGTTAGTTTTCATTGTTATGCTGAGTAAATAATGCATTTGTAGAGTAAATAATGCACAAATCGGTTGCTTGACAGCTTGCCACATGCTCCGTTGTCTGTGTCTGCCTGTTCATTCACTCATTTTCTCCCCTTTATATTTTCCTCGTGTTTTCCCCTCGTTGTCAGATTGTCTTGGATGTTGTCCAGTTTTCTGACCCGAACCTTAGTAGAAGTATTCCTAGTCTAGTCTAGTGAAGTCGAGTTAAGTCAAGTTTGGAGTGTAGTATTCAGTCAAGAAGTAAAGTCTAGCTTTCGAGTTTAGTATTCAGTCACGACGTAAAGTCTAGCTTTCGAGTTTATGTCTAGCATCCAAGTAGTCTCAGTCTTTGTGCCAGTCTTGTCCTGTCCCACTTCAGGCCATGTCTCGTTGCTGCGTTGCACTGCTCATCTACCGTCCTGTCTGCCTGGTGGAATTCCCCTCCGTCCCAGACTCTGTTGTCATCATCCTGTCACCAACGGACTTACCTGCCTTTCGTCCACCAGCCATTTCTCCTACCCTGCCCGTCACCCTCCCGAGGTCCCGCCTCCATCTTCCCCTGTCTGCGTCGGGGCTGTCCTCCTGGGTCTGAAGCGGTCCATCTGAGCCTGAACTGTGTTATCTCTGTGTGACATTGACTACCTTTGTTATCATTCTCATCATTAAAGAAATCCATTGCTTGCATTTGGATTTTCTGTGTTTCCTCAGACAAACCCTGACAAGTTTATATTAAAAAAATTTTTCTGATCTAATGTCAGATATGTATGTATGTATGCATGTATGTACCAGGAGCACATTAAAAACCACAACAAATTCCTTGTGTGTTTGCACACACCTGGCAAATTAAACTAATTCTGATTCTGATATTCAGCTATACATTTCTTATAGGCTCAACAAGACTCAAATTTCAACAAGACAAAATTCACCAAACTACCAGAATGCATAGTCAATATCAAAACTTGGATGACTAACAACTTTCTACTATTAAATTCAGATAAAACTGAAGTTTTACTTATTGGACAAAAACCCTCCACACGCAACAACAAAGAACACTGCCTTACTCTTGATGGATGCTCTATAAAGCCTGCTTCATTAGCCAAGAATCTTGGTGTCATTTTTGATAATTTATCATTTGAAAGCCACATTTCCAATATTTGTAAAACTGCATTTTTTCAGCATAAAAATATATAACAACTACGACACATGCTCTCGAAGCCAGACACTGAAAAATTATTTCATGCATTCATGACAAGACTTGATTACTGCAATGTCCTACCTGGCTGCCCTGCAAGATTAATTCAAAAACTCCAGATGGTTCAGAATGCAGTAGCCAGAGTTCTCATGAGAACTAACAAGTATGACCATATAAGCCCAGGTTTAGCTCTTCAATACCTAAGCGAGCTCCTCTCCTCTATTACAGTCCTTTGTGTTCACTGTGATCTGACAATTCTGGCCAACTGATAGTACCCAGAATTTCAAAAACAAGTGCTGGTGGAAGATGTCCTGGTGATGTTTAGATCCTGACTCATCCTAGTCCTGGTTCTGGTTTCTTGTAGTCGGGATCTAGACTCATGCTTTGGGTCTTTGTTTTCTGTTGAAGCACATGGCTTCTGTTTGTTTGCCATGTGCTCTCCGGTCGCGTGTCTTGACTCCGCCCCCTTGTTTCCTTGCTCTTAGTTGATTTCGCACACACCTGTCTGTCTTTTTTTCAGTTCTATTTAATGCCTCATGTTTGCTGTCCGTGTCGGTTTGTTGTCGATGTTTATGTTTCCTATTCTCTAAGTCAGTTGTCTGTGTTCCCGTGCTGTTCAGTTGGTAATGTTTGAGATTCGTGTTTGGTATTGTTAAGTTGTATTGTTTGATTACACCGTCGTTTGAAATTCTGTTTGGTGTTTTGATTTAGTTGCTGTTTGCCCCCTCGTGGGTTTTTGTTTTCTGTTTTTGTTATAAATAAAGTCTTTGTTTGCCGAATCACTGTCTGCAATTGTGTTCTTCCCCACCCGTTCTTGACAGTAAATCCTTCTCGTATTTGGCACCCAAACTTTGGAATAGTTTTCCCAGTGTTGTCCGGGAGGCAGAAACATTATGTCCATTTAAATCTAGATTAAATACCCACCTCTTTAATCTAGCCTACACATAGTCATATGTATTTATTACTTAAATCCTATACAGGATTATTAGGCTGCATTAATTAGGTAAACCGGAAACCAGGGACGCTTCCCACAAGAACAGATGTACTGGCTCCACATTAAATCTGTCTGTCTTTCATTTCCCTAAGGTCCTGTAGTCAGCTGGATCCAAACACTGAGACCAGATGGTGGGGGACTGGATGGAATGACCCCTAAGACAGATCATTACTTTTACTTATCTCTTATCACTTTTAGCCTAGTTAGTTTTTATATTTTGTTCCCTGCTTAGTCACAGCAGTGTGATGTTATGGCTGCAATTAGTAACATTATGCTTTGCCATTTCTGTTGGTACAATTTCTCAGTGCCCGACATATCAAATATAATTAGAACTATCCGTTTCTCATCAATAAATAACTATAAATTATTATAATCAATTTATATCCAAGAAAGTTACAAATTGCAGCTTTAACGTACCAGAGGAGAACTGGCCCTCCCGGTTGTGCCTGGCTTCTCCCAAGGTTTTTCTCAATTTCTCCATTGGAGTTTTGGTTCCTCGCCACTGTCACCCTGTTGGCTGGCTTGCTGGGAGACAGCTGATGTCTAAGTTAGCTTAGGTTTTTGTAGATTGTAAACTTCTGATATTTTTTATTGTATATATTTTATGTATGCATGTATTTTACTTTTGGGTGTTGTGTGTAATTTATGGTACTATTGCAAATCCCTTATACCCCTGTCCCATAAGATGTTATCTTTTATATGTCATCTCCATGTATGCTGGAACGCATATCTTGCTTAATGATTTTGTGGTTTTATCGGTTCAGTCAATTCAGTCATTATTCATAAACCTACTATAAACCTAGTATGCCTAATTGGTCCTATTAATATACATCTCACACATATTATTTGCAATATTATCATTAACATGTCTGATATTTGTTCCGTGTTTTATTGTTATTATTCTTTATTATATGTAAATTACATATAAAATATCCATCACCTTTTCTATGTGACATCTCAGAAGATGCAGGCACCTTCTGAGATTTAAGTATCTGAAAATAATATGTTAAACGTGCCTTCATCACTTTTGGATTTAAATATATTCAGGAAGCAAATAATGACTGAATTGTTTCCTGAATTGTCTCTTCCAAAGAACCATACAAATATCATCCAGTCAAAGAAACCCAAGGCTGGCACTAATTAACTATGGCACAAAATCAATTTCCTAAGCAAATAAAAGCCTTGAAAAGAGAAACGATGTCTCTTCTCAAGAATAATAAGAGATGAAAAAATAAACGTGACTGCCTTCTAGCTCGGCTCTGTAGGTTAATGGGGAGGTCAGAGCTTTTGGTCATGAAACACCAGGCCTAGATAAAGGAACTTTTCCCTGCATCTTTTCCCTGCAAAAATATTGTGCCTGTACCATGGTGGCAATACCATGTTGCTTTGATATATGTAAGAGATAATGCATAGTCAGCTGGCTGTTGTCCCCCAAAACTAGGGCACAAATCTATTATTAAAAACAACATACTGATTTGTGATGAAATATTTTATGAGTTATTACTTTATTACAAGAAACATTCAATTAGCTCAGGTAAAGTGGCACAGATGTGCATCTGATGTTAATTGGATGTGTGATTGGTCTTATTAACCAATCAGAACTGAGCCTTTTAGAAAGCAGTGTAAGAAAATCGAGGTAGTGGGGTTAAATTTGACGGATTGATATAATTGAGAGCAAAAGCATACTTTTCCATTGAAAGCCATCAGAATTTCTAAAGTCATGTTCCATATTAAGTACATGTAATTATCTATACTTTATTAGGTAATTGCAACCCTTATAAAGTATTATATTGTATTGATAATGTACTGGCAGTAATTGCAATGTACTTACCAATAATTGCACACCACAGTATTTAGTTTGTTCTCCAAGGTAATTCAAAACATTACCATTATATACATGCCATACTTGTAACGAAGACGCGGGGGCGTGAGGATCCATGTGCAGCAGTTTAATCGAAATACAAAACAGGCAAGGGTTAAACAGCAATATAAGAGGCGAGGCAAAAACATAAACGATATAACAGGCAAGGGGCGAGGCAGCAAACAATCAGAATAACCATAAACAATCCAAACGAAACCAGGCAAACAACAGGGAAATAACACTCTGAAATGTATGCTAGGGCAATACAAGACATCGCAAAGAGTCAGTGATGGTCCGGGGTTTAAATAGCCCCGCTAACGAGGTGCAGGTGACAAATAGGAAGTAATCAGCAAGGCGCGTGGGCACATGGGAATTGTAGTCCGAATAGGTTCAATACTCTGGCGAGGGCTCCCTCTGGTGGTGCGGAGGAGGCGTAGCGAGAGCCTCCTCCGTAACAACACTATAGTTAATGATTATCATATTTGTGCTCTATGATATTTATGTATTCCAAGGTAATAGATGAATACCACAGTATTTTCAATGCACATGCACAAAAACAATGGTAAAAAACATGGTGCTTCTTAGTGTTTTTGTATTTTTTGTACTTTAAGTACAGAGAGATGTTAACACAACATGGTGTAGAAACAGAAAGGAAACAGAAAGAGTCAAAAGATTAAGGAGTTAAAAGCAAAAGAATGTTAACATTAATTCAGTCTCTCATCACAAAGCAGATCCAACCTTATGATACATGGCCTTGACAGTCAAACTACAGTGGCTTTTCCACAGCACATAAGACCCAGGTATTAACACCACTCTCTCCCAGCCACACTAATAAAAGCAATGTAGAGGTCAAAGGTGGGCCATAGTGTGGCAGCTTTTCACCAGCTGGGTCAGTGTGTCAGAGCTCTGTTGTCAATGGGAGGCTCTCTGGGGAAAAGCACAGACATAGGAAAGGAGACCTTTCCTTCAGAGCTTCATGTCTCTTAGGGACTGCTGTCTATGTGGGCATGTTGTAAGATCAACTGATTACATCAACAGTCATTTCTGACCATTTTTCACTTAATAATATATTGAAGAATCAAGCAGTGTAAATCTGGTTTATGACTGCAGCACAACCATCTGACAATAGCTCCATTCCAAAACCTAATAAGCTGAAAAAAACTGAAAACAAAGGCTGTTCGGCTAAAAATCCCATGGAATGTGTTTTTGGCCTCCTTATGTAACCTTCCACCATAGCGTGGAAGTGTTACACAGGAGGCTTCCACACTGCCTCCTCCGAACCACCAGAGGGAACACTCACCCGAATACTAACTCATTTCATTCTGGACTACGTTTCCCATAATCTTTTATGCCTGGGACCAACCACACCCATACACACCTGCACCTCATTACACTCTCACATATATAAACCCCACATACGGCATTAATGATTCAATGATTGATTCCTGCCACCTCAAGTGCTTCGGGACACATCGGCTTTAGTGAATGCAAAGTGTAGTGGCTAACACAAAGTGTAACTCACTGTGGCCCTTTCGAGTTTGTCTGTAGAAAATGTGGTTCAGGTTACTTCTGCCAGTCAGTTGCCTTAGGATACCACGCATATTATGCGCAAAACACCCAATGTCAACCTTGAAAGTTGATTCCCTTAATGAATTTTTAGAGACGTGGAAGGCCCTTCCAATATGTCTCAATGGGTTCTGTGCTTGGTACGGAAAGGCTGCAGAATTCAATTTGAGTGGTGACCTTTCTGGTTTATGAGGTGGTTTGAACTGTAGTCCACACCGAGGAGTATTGGGTGTTGGACCTAGAAGTGCAGTCTCTCTTGGCAATAAGGAGCCATAGCATTTGTTCCTCATTCTGAGAGATGCTTTATAGTTTCTTTAGAACTATAAAGTTTCTTACTTTTGTGACTCAGAGCTTTCAGAGCTATGTACATTCCTAGGGATCAGAAAGTGTGTCCACCCTATTGGGTGACATGAGAACCTGCTGCCCCCACCCGCATTTTTCCTCAACTAAGGTCTATGTGGCGGCCATAGCTGCCTACCATGCACCATTAAGTTATGGCCCTTCTTATTTTCTGTTTCTCTTGTGGTGTTTTCCATTTAGTCCAGTGTACCGGAGCAGGCCCTTCAAGCCCATTAACCAAGTGTCAGAGAAGTTTTTCCCATTCAAAGGCCTTCCATGAAAAAGATTCTTAGGACCTTTTTAGGGTTCACAAAGGAACATATGGATACTTTTTCTTCAAGTTTTTTCATGTTGCAGTTCAGGGCTTCTGTATCAACTAACACCACAAAACAGAACTGATCAGATTTTACAAAATACAGTAGACTAGACATAATTTGGGAAATGGTTGGGAAATTGGGAAATTTTAAGTAGAAACCTGAACATTACAATAAACATGGAGCTGTGTAATCTCCTGTGGAGATTAGTAGGTGAAAAACCATCTAGTATAGCCAGTTTTTGGTTGCACTTAAAAGACAGCTTTAATTTTCAAAACCCTATAAAAATCAAATGTTGTGTTTGAAGTTACAGCTGCTCTCATATCTCACTTGCATGAAATCCCTTTTGCACAAAAACAGGGTCTGAGCCAAGCATTTCAGTGGGGAGCTGAATGAGATTTATGGTTTATGTGACATGTAATGGGTCTTTTTCTTCCCTTTTCCATTCTGACAGCATGAGAGATCATGTGGAGAGACAGCATATGGTGTTGATATAAGAGGTTTGCCAGGTGTGGCTGAATCTAGGCTTGGCTCCTTTTCACAAAGACAGTATAGCA
>JAZGTJ010015136.1:1373-13586 GCA_036877575.1 Botia almorhae
CAAGAAGTGGTCGATCGAGAAGTGGTCCCCGTGTAGCGTGACAGAGAACTCAAACGCGGATGCACACGAGTGAGCAGGTTAGCCACGCAGTTAATCTGAGAACACTCCGGCAAAGGAGTAGAGATTTCCACCCGGAAACCCGCGTTCTCATACACACACAGAAAGGGTATATAAACGTCCGCTAAGCGGTACTCACGTGAGTTGATGTGGCGATGAGAAAAGCGACCAACAAAGAGAAACACCATGAACTCAATGTCCGGTGCTAACTGAACCTTACTTCCTGTTTATATACCCGCGGAGATTACTTCCGGGACCTCGTGACCTCACGTGACTCGGTGCGTGTGACATGTCCTAGTTTACCAGTGCCCAGAATATCCCAGCATCCGGCAGGAGGTGGTTGATAATTTGTTTAACGAGGAGATTGTGAGTAGGTTTCTTGGGGGTTGTCTAAAGAACTTGGGTGAAGGCTGTACTGTGAAGAGCTGGATGAGTGACAGCTAAGTAGTGGAGGAGAGTTTTGGCTGGAGCCTCATTCCCAGTCACAGGAGTGTGTCGGAGACAGAGAGCCTGGAACTGAGCGCTGAGGGAGGGAACACAGGTGGCGAAGAGCAGGGAGTGGAGCTGGGGCAGCAGGCTAGCATGTGGCATTGATCCAGTCTCTGCTGCAACATACGCCTAGGTGTGAAATGAACAGGGCACAGACAAGATGACCCAGTGTGCGTGGAGAGAGCATGAGAATGCTTAAGTATGTGTCTCTGTGGGATACAGAGAGAGATGGTCCCTAGACATTTGTGCTTCAAAAAAAAATATGTATATGCAGGAAAGACAAGACAAATCACAATTCAGTATGCAAATATTACAATGACATCATCACTGTTGGTTACATTTTGAATGCTAAACATTTTGTCAGTATTAGAAAACATTTTTACAGTTTAAAAAAGTTGACAAAAACAATCTCAGTATGTTTGACAAAAATAAAAATACATAGTACATCCATTGTTAATATAATCTATAAATTAAAGTTTGTATGCAGTTTGTATTTTAAGTGGTTTGAGCTGAATTCATTTCAAAAGCTTAACATTTTGAGAGGTTTAGAACAAATCCTAACAAAAGTGTTTGAAGAATATCAATACAGATATCAATACAGTGCTGCCCTAATTGCTAACACTGTAATAACACAAACAACAGTAAGTATTCACTAAAGAAACAATGCATGTTGTTCTTTATTTTACTCTGTACTTATTTATTATGTTATTAGATTGCAGTGTAAAACCCAATACATTATGTCTATGGGTGATTTTGTAGAGTAGCAAAACAAATACATATGAGAATCAGAAAATATACTGATGTATATGTACATCGCTAACATATGTTTGTATTGGTTTACCACATAAATATGTTTATGTTAGCTTAAAGGCTAAAAGCACTTTCTAGCAGTCTGATAAATATTCATGATACTAACCACACAAACAGGCCACCACTGGCGATGCCACTTCGGTCTTTAGAGGAATGTCAACCCACAAGCAAGACCTCCCCAAAAACTCTGCTCCAGGCTTCTAACTCTGTCTCTTTCTCTCCAACTCTCTCTTCATTTCTCTCAGCCACAGATCCTAAGGCTCGCCCAGTCCGGGCTCCTTGGGAGCTGCTCCAGCCTTCCAAGCCAACGCCAGCTTGCATTATTATCATATTTCATCAATTATGTAAACAATGTCCTGCTGAGCATGCATGCAACAGAGCACCATCAGGTCCCGCCCCTAAACGCATGCAAATTAGCTTGCCTGCAGGCTCGAGCTGACCTCCGCCTCTCCGCATCTCCACAGCTTACTGAGATTTACTCTTCTGCGTGTCAAGCAGCCCAGAACCCCGGACCCATAAATCCTCGAGCTGTGAGCCCCATGAGGCAGCGATGCCGATGCTTGCATACCCACAAATGTTTTTGAGCAAGTTGTTGATCTTTCTGCTGTTTTGAAAAATTTACATTTCTTGACATGAACCTGATCCAGTAGTCAGCAAGTCAAGGCCACTGCATAGCCTCTGTACAAATTTTATAAGCTTGAGGAGGAGTGTGTTTAACAAATATTTATTTTATATGAGGGAAAGGTCTGGAGTCGTTGCTATATAGACTGTGCAGGTCTCATATCATTTGACAGAATGTTGCACGTTTTTAAGTTAAGTACAGTGTCTTGCAAAAGTATTCATACCCCTTGAACTTTTCCACATTTTGTCACATTACAACCACAAATTTCAATGTTTTTATTGATATTTTATGTAATAGACCAACACAAAGTAGCACATCACGAAAATGATACATGGTTTTCAAAATTTTAAGCAAATAAAAATCTTTGCATTTGTATTCAGCCCCCCTGCGTCAATACTTTGTAGAGCCACCTTTCGCTGACATACTTTGGGGTATGTCTCTACCAGCTTTGCACATCTAGAGACTGAAATCTTTGCCCATTCTTTGCAAAATAGCTCAAGCTCAACCAGATTGGATGGGGAGCGTCTGTGAACAGCAATTTTCAAGTCTTGCCACAAATGCTCAATGGGATTTAGGTCTGGACTTTGACTGAGCCATTCTAACACATGAATATTCTTTAATCAAAACCATTCTATTGTAGCTCTGGCTGTATGTTTAGGGTCATTGTCTTGCTGGAAGGTGAATCTTCTTCCCAGTCTCAAGTCTTTTGCAGCCTCCAACAGGTTTTATTCCAGGATTGCCCTGTATTTAGCTCCATCCATCTTCCCATCAACTCTGACCCACTTCCCTGTCCCTGCTGAAGAAAGCATCCCCACAGCATGATGCTGCCACCACCATGTTTCACAGTGGGGATGGTGTGTTTAGGGTGATGAGCAGTGTTACTTTTCCGCCGCACATAACGCTTTGCATTTAGGCCAAAAAGTTCAACTTTGGTCTCATTTGACCAGAGCACCTTCTTCCACATGTTTGCTGTGTTCCCTACATGGCTTGTGGCAAATTGCAAACGGGACTTCTTATGTCTTTCTTTCAGCAATGGATTTCTTCTTGCCACTCTTCCATAAAGGCCAGATTTGTGGAATACACGACTTATAGTTGTCCTGTGGACAGATTCTCTCACCTGAGCTGTGGATTTCTGCAGCTCCTCCAGAGTGACCATGGGCCTCTTGGCTGCTTCTCTGACCAGTGCTCTCCTTGCTCCGTCTGTCAGTTTAGGTGGACGGCCATGTATTGGTAGGTTTGCAGTTGTGGCATACTTGATGATGGATTGAACAGTGCTCCTTGTGATGTTCAAAGTTTGGGATATTTTTTTATAACCCAACCCTGCTTTAAACTTCTCCACAACTTTATCCCTGACCTTTCTGGTGAGTTTCTTGGTCTTCATGATGCTGTTTGTTCACTAGTGTTCTTTAAAAAACACAGAGGCCTTCACAGAACAGGTGTATTTATACTGAGACTAAATTATACACAGGTGGACTCTATTAACTAATTAGGTGACTTCTGAAGGCAATTGATTGCACTGGATTTTATTTAGGGGTATCAGAGTACAGAGTACATACAATCCCAATAAAATTTAAGTTTGTGGTTGTAAGGTGATGTGAAAAAGTTTAAGGGGTGTGAATACTTTTGCAAGGCACTGTATCTTTCATTTAACCTAGTTAATTTGCCTTGATTGCCAATCTTTTGCACTGTTGCAAGATGCTTTTAAATCTTGTCATATTTTTTAAATTCACAGATTTGTAATCACCTTGAACACAAAAGGAATGCAATTTTATGTTTTTTTTCCTCTTCACAAATTGTCACAATTGACAATGCAAAATGGTTTTACACTGATAATTCTTATCATTCTGTGATATGGTTCTTTGTCTTCAATCGGCAAACCTACTCCATTTTCAATGGCAAAGCCAAGGACATGCACTGGCCTTTAGGACTGAATGGAAACTCAATGAGATTGAGCTACACATATCTGAGCTTCATTAAGCAGAAACTATAGAGGATTGAGAATCCTGAAAGGAAGAGAAGAGTCAGGAATTTCACTCAATGTAATCTCATATCTGCCTAATACAATTCCTCTCTGCAGCCTAACTGATATATATCAACAGCAGATGAGATGACTGATCCTGCTGAGAGGCAGTTTCCCCAATAACGGAAGAAATGAACAAATAAATCATCTAGAATGTTTAGATCCACTTCTGAAGTTTATGTTGATGCAATGTTATTTGTATGATGGCCATTTACATAATACTTTGTGGTTGGTCATTTACATTCATCTTAGTCACATAGTATTCATTTCGGCAACTGTATTCTGAAATCTTCTTTCAAATGTAGTAGTACTGCCTTATCTTGTTTTGTAATATAACCATATATATATATATATATATATATAGATATATATATATAGATATAGATAGATATATAGATATACATATAGATAGCTAGATAGATAGATAGATATAAATAGATCATTTATCTCTATGTCTATTTTATGTATTTGTTACACATTGTCATTTAAACAATTAACTCCTGAATACTTTATTAACAGACTTAGTCTGTTGTTTTGGAGTAATTCTAATATGTCACTCTTTAGTTAACTGTCACAGAACACAAAAGAGAACAGGCTTATATTTAGGTGTCAGTAGAACCAGACTGAGGCTAATTTCGTTTGTAGTGAAAAGTGACCCTGAAGTTTGATATCTGCACTGCAGTCACACAGAGCTGTCAAATGCAGACAGCTCTATCAGAGTGACAGTTATCTATGCAAAACAAAACTGGTGATTTTACTTCCTATGTCACTCCACTGTTATGTATGACAGACAGATATTCAGTTATGAGTGTAACAGAGGAATAGGGATGTTGTGCTCCACCCTCTTAGCAGGGTAAATTATTCACCTGTTTGATTGCCTGAAATAACTCCAAATTACTGTAAACTTCTGTAAACACCACCTGGCTGCGTCCAGTAAAGGTTTAAATGAATTTAATATACACCTAATACAGTAAAGGAAAACAAATTTTGCTCCTCTGTTTGCTGTGTAGTCAAAAAATCTTTAATAATTTAAAGGGCAGCTGTGGCCTACTGGTTAGAGAGTCGGATTTGTAACCAGAAGGTTGCTGGTTTGAGTGCAATGTCAGCAGGTTATACTAGAGGTGATCTTAAGCAGGACATGTTAACCCCAATTTCTCTCTGAATGCTGCAGTGCTACCCATGGCTCCAGGTATGTGTTCACTCCTCACCTGTGATGGGTTAAACACAGAGGTCATTTTAGATATAGGTTACCATACCTGACAAATACAAAACTTTTACTTTTAAGATAAATATAAGGCAAATGTATAGAATGTCACATTTTTAGACATTTTCACTGCCTTTCTGAGAGTCAGCTCCCTTGTCTTTGCTTATGTGTGTTCTTACTCAGACTGCAGAAGCAATGGACAAAACTGATACTACACATTCTCTGATTTTAATGTGTAAAAAGTAATGTAACAGGACACAGTCGATCATTTAGACAATTGTGAGCCTGTTGTCCCATTACTTGGGCTTACATTAGATAGGGATAGAGAGGGAAAAAACTCTGTTGCTCTTTAAACTGGCAAAATATTTATATTGAAACAGCCAAATAACAGCTTTCATATCATTTAACAGCATATTGCGAATTTTTAAAATTAATATCTTTCATTTAACCTAGTTAATTTCCCATGATTGTCAATCGTTTGCACTGTTGCAAGGTGCCCTAAAATTTTTTATATTCTCTAAATTAACAAAGATTTTTAATCACCTTGAACATAATAGAAATGCAATTGTATTCCTGTTTTCTTGTCCTCTGTCACAAACTGTCACTATTTCGGAATAAAAAAAAAGTTTTAAATTCTAAATTTTTATTGGCAAAGTCAAGAACGCATCCTGGCATTTAAATACGCAAGACTCCAACTGCAGAAGCTATGGCATTTTTGTGTGAACAATTAATGCAACAGGACACAGCTGATCATTTAGAAACACAATTGTAAGTCAATTGTCCCTGTAATGATGAGTCTGAAACAGTTGGATCCATATGTAGTGTTTAATGTAGTAAACAAATGACAAAATCGGATATCAAAAGGCAGGCAATGGTCGGGACAGGCACCATACAATCACAATGAGTAAACAGGCAATGGTCGAGGCAGGCGGCAGACTTTGAAAAAACTAGTAAACAGACAAATCCAAAGGGCAGGCGTCAAGAATCAGAAAATCAGAAAACAGACAGGATCGATACACTTTAGACAAAAATACAACAAGGGAAAACCACTCAGAATTGCTACCGATGGCAAACAAGACTTCGCAAAGATGCATGGTTTCAGTCCAGTTTATATTTGTTAGATGAGATGGTTATCAGGTGCGCTTCTGGGTGTAATCATCTGGAGTGGGTTCATGGGAAATGTAGTTTGTAGCAATGACTAGTGCTCGATGCTCGAGGCGATGGCTCTCGCTGCTACCTCGATGGAGAGGAAGCTGGAGCCTTCACCATAAGAGTCTCAATACTTAGGCTTACATTAGAAAGAAGGATGAAACTCTGATATTCTTCTATATTGATAAAACATGTTGTGTTGAAACAGCCAATTAATTAAATATGACATTCTGTACTTTTGCCTAATATTCAACTTTTAATAATAAAAAATGTGTTGACTCCACATTTACCAGAGCAATTTTTTTACTACCCAATAGTTATGGAGGACATTGTTTATAGGATTAGCAGCAGACAGTATTTTAGTACACTTTCTGTGTAGATCAAGATTGTGGAATGTTAAAAGCTGTGAAAAATGTGTTATTTAGCCCAAATCTAACATATCAAGATAGTTTCACAATGAATTGGCAAGACCAGTTTTAATTTTCTTCTAAATTGTTTTCTGTTTGGCCTGTTTCCAAAATTTTGAACTGTACTCTGCGTCTGCTGTGTCTGTCTGGCCATGACAGGGAAGGGCAAACTTGTTTCTGGAGGGGCCGTTGTCCTGCAGAATTTAGCTCCAAGCCTGATAAAACTCTCTTCTATTAATCCTGATTAGCTGGTTCAGGTGAGTTTTATCAGGTTAGAGGTAAACGCTGCATGACACTGGCCCTCCAGGACCAAGTCTGCCCATCCCTGGGCTACTACGGAGTAACAGAAGGCAGTATTGATTTCAGTAGTGTTAGATTTGAGCTTAAGGATAGAAGTATATTAATGTAAATAGTATTCAAATGTTTCAGTAAAATAATGTTTGCAGGTCTTGCACTTGCGCAGTGTGCACAGGTGGGTATGCATTTAACTGCAATTCCATTTTCTGAATTAATAAAGCAGAGAAATTAAGGTCATGAATTAAGTTTTGGATTGTATGTTCTTCTATCTGCTGGCCATGGCACGTTGATATATTCATTGTAAAGGCACACATATTTATTGTAGTTATCAAAAACACCCTATGCCAAAATTCTGAGATTCTGAGTACAATTAAATTTACCAGTGCATCCCTATTGGAAATCAATGCTGGCTGAGCTTTGATGTACCCAAAGCTAATAGCTATGTTGAGACAGCCTGGGTGCTAAATGTGGTTGTGACTGTCTCTCTTTCTATTGAAGGTAACCATGACTGTCAGTTTGGCTCTCTCTAGCCTGTCATCAGCTAGTGAACTTTCTGCCTTCCACTGACAGCCCTACCTGACTAACTGTGATCAATATAGAGCGGCAGTGCTCTTCCATTACGTCCCTTTGTTGAAAGACACAAAAGAGACAGAGAGAATAAGACAGAAAGAAATAGAAAGAGAGACAGAGAGAGAGAGAGAGAGAGAGAGAGAGACAGAGAGAGAAATGATGGGAAGAACCCCTAGGATTATAACTGTGAGATGAGTTGGAATAAGATTTATGTAGACTTGCTATCAGAACTGGCAGCTGGAGAGGAGGTTGGAGTTTGGCATTATTGTGGCTGTGCTGTCTGGTCCATAGTTCTAGTAAGAAAAAAGTTTTGACCTGAAGGTCTGTGCGTCAAACTGACCAGCGATATTTTAGCCGCAGATGTTTGACATGTTAGCTGTTGTCTGTTTTGTTTTACAGTACTAACTCACTCCAGGAACAATAAGAGTCAATAATAATCAGTGTTGGAAAATAACTAACTTATTTTACTAGCTTAACAGTAACTCATCTGTTTTAAGTAGCTTCCAGGTAATTTCCAGGTTCATTTAAAATGTCTCATATTAAAGCTGCAATCCATAACTTTCCCTCTCTATCACCATCTCTGTTTAAAACCAAAAATTGCACATTACATGCAGAGGCTTTTATGAAAAGCAACATACAGCACATTCAAATTATACATTTTATCAGGATGTGTGTTCCCTGGGAATTAAACCAACAACCTTTGCACCGTTAACACAATGCTTTACCAACTGAGCTACAGGAAAACCTTCTTAACATACATGACAAGTTTATATTCTAAACAACTGCTGTATAAACATGATACAATCGCTCCATCATTTTCAGCACCCATACATGCGATTTATTAGCTGGATCATCTTCTTTCTCTTTACAGATGTGTTGTAACCACAAATAAACTAATATTTCCCAGGAAATCGGACCCGACAGCTAAAGCTATAAATCATTATTGTAAATGTTCCATTGTGAATAGGGGTAAGGAGACCCTTTTTAGAACTAATTTATTGTGTACTTGTTATTGTGTACAATAACTTTTTATTTTTAACCAAAAAGTTATGGATTGCAGCCTCAAGCTTTCAGAAGTCCAACTTTGGTTTGTTCAGATGGTTCATTCAAGGGCCACATACAAATCTTTTCTTTAGTGATAGTCAAAATATAATAATATTTATTATAATAATTTTAGAACATAATACAATACGTTATTGCTCAGCTTGGTTATTGCTGTGACATAAGCTTTTTATATTGTTTAGATTTAATGGTGATTTTTAGTATAAATTCTAGTGTATGTTGACCCACAGTTTAATAGTTACTTTTATTTTTAACTTGTAATGTAACTGTCTTTAAATTAAGCAGCTGGTAGCTTTACTGTCATGAAATGTAAATGATTCGTTAATTTTTTTAATTGCATGTTCCCTTTTTAAAATATGTAATCTCTTAATTTAATTTAAAATATGTACATTTTAAATTAAATGCTCACATTTCATCTAGATATTTCATAAAGTGGATTTAAGATATTTTTTGGAATTTTTATTAGCCAAATGTATTATATAACAATATTAGCACTGTATAGCACAAATATTAGTCACATCCACATCAACAAAACATCCCATTTACAATATAACATTTTATTTTATTAAGTGATGCTGATAAAAAAATAACTTCTTTATTTATATTGCCTCTGGTTTCTCCTCTGCATCTATTCAGTGCAAATACACAAAGGGACACAGTTTGGACCAGGGCACAACTCACTCCTTTTGATCTGGTCCTGGAAGCCTTGTGTGATTTCCTAGTGTGGGACAAGCCACCCCCCATGATCCCTTTAGCTTTTACAATAAAAAAAGGAGCACAACAGGCATTGTTCAGAGGATGACTGTCCTTTGTCATTGTTCTCTTTGTCAAAAATCATTATGTAGAACGACAAACAGGTGTTCAGTAGCTTGCTAAGGTCACTGTCACATTCATAGGCTCAGAGTAGCATCAGGCAATCCCCTTGATGGTGCTTTGTTGGGTTTGAGGGAAATGGGAGGAACTTTGCTTGTTAGATAAGCAGAAATCAAGATGAACTACACAAGTAGATTTTTTGTTGCAATTAGTGTAATTTCAGAATACTGTATGTAAACAATCTGACATCTTCATCAGCTCATTGTATATGAATGTATATGAAATTTTCTGAAAAGGCCTACACTTTTTAAATGAGGTATTCTGTCTAAGTATTTCATCAAGGACGGGGGATTTATTTCTGCTTTTCTTTTACCTTTTTCTCTTAATATAGCAATTATTATGGTGGAATGTGGAATTTAGTCCAAGTAATGTAGGCACAGCCCAATGAGTCAATATGGCATGATGAGATTTTTTCTTGGCTTCCTGAGCTGATACAAACCCCCTCACCAACACACACACTCATCATCTCCCAGACGATCTTAGCTGGCGCTTGCACTTGACATGTTTTGCTAGTGAAAGGCCAGTCTAGTTTCTGACAGGCACTGCTATTTCATTAGTCTGGCATTCAGCTAGTGGATATCAGGGCCAATCAATAAGGAATTTGCACCGCATTATTACCTCATGTTAATACAATACAGTTAAAAAAATGAAATGCTTTTTTATTTGTTAATCATATTTATGTGATTTCATGTGATATTGGCTAGAAAATATAATAAAAAGCACCCGGACAGTTTTTTTGTATTCAGTTAAAGCACAGTGGAAAGTAAGTAAAATTTGTTCAGATTAGTACTACAGATTATAAAGGATTATAAAGGAACCGTATCTTGGATACAGTCCCTTCTGTTTGTATCTTGGATTCCCTTATGAAAAGACTGTATCTTGAATCTTTGCATGTTTATAGTCTTTTGAGTGTTGTATTAACAGTGAACAGTGAGTGCTGTCTGTGGATTCTAGCCAAACATTCACCAAAAATCTGATGATGTGATGACATGATCCACCAGCGAATGAGTTAAATTTAATTTATTAACTATGTTTACAGAATGTTTATATTGCTAATAGGTAGTACAAAAGAAACAACGAGAACTTGGGCGTCATTTGCAGAAATTCACAAGAAAGGCACAAGCTTTACTTAAATTGGTTCAGTTTTTTTTCAAGTTCTTGAAGCACTGGAGAACAATGGCAGTTTTTATAATTCTTATCTGCACCAGGCAGCTCAAGCATCCACAGTGACAGTACAGCCCATTAAGGTCCTAAAACATTAGGAAAAAATACTATCATTTTTTGGGCCTTTAGGGGCTGTAAATACTAGTGGAGCAGGCACACAGTAGACAGCTCGTCATACAGTCCTAATGCTTACACCTTTACTGGGTACCCTAATGTGATTCTAAACACAACTAAATGACATATCCTCTCACTGAGATAGTGTCAATGGCTCTATTAGAAGCTGATAATGGCGATATAAGTGCTGCCCGAGAGGATATGGAAGATTCCTATCTTATGTTGCCATTTTTCTTTCATGTCTCACTCCATCACTCCAACACACTGGCAAACATCTGTAACCACGTGCTTAAGGTAAAAAATGCCCAAAAAAACACAATCTGTAGTTTATGTGCATTAATGAAGATGTTGACTTTAATCTGATATGTCAGTAATCACGCAATGAAATATTGCAGTTTAATATTATGGGATGCAGGGTCTAAGACAGGTTGAGTCTTATTTTCCAGCTCTACTTGGTCATTTAATGTGTTTTATTATTGGGAAAAGAAGACATTTAATTTTGGGATTATTGCTGTTATGCTTACTAACGCGCTTACTAAATAGAGTTATCAGGAGCTGGCATGTTTTTCTACAAGATGCCTCAATAAAAATGAGCTCAGTCCCCAATCCATAGCTGCGGCATAATACTAATTTTTGGCCCCCAAAATAGTTTAAGACAAATAATAATAACAGTGTCTGAACAACAGCGATGTTTTGCCTTTTAATGGGACTTTCCATTTGGAAGCATTTTTTTCTGAGCTATGTGACATTGACATGGAACTCTGGTTTAGAACCTTTCATTTTCTAACAGCATAAGTCACAGCATTTCTTAAACAGAACCATTTAATTATTTGCTGTAATAAATAGGCTCGACTGAAATGGCACTACATAGAGTTTTGCTCAACATAACAATATATGCAGGCATGGGAATTTGCACGCTTCTGTGCTGAAGTTAAAAATATGGAAATGTCTTTGAGCTCACCTGCCAGACTTCTGCAGAAACACATTATTTGCAAATTGATAGCAGTGCTGAAAACTGTTGATTAGAAAACAGGAAGACGGCTGCTGGATCAAGCATTATCCCCTAAAGACATTAGTTGTGCTCAAAATAACTGTATGGTGCATTTTCAGATGAATAACGTATACATAAATATAAACACTTCCATATCAATGATCATTCGTTTATGACCTGAGCACTTTAAATGCATGTTACTCCAAATTTTCGCATGAAACACGTGTACATCTTTCATTATCTTTCATGTTTTCACTCATTTATTCATTTATGATATAATTATCCTTTCACGAGTTCGCACTAACATGCAATCGCAAATGATCACTGATGCGTATTTGGCGTGCTGTCCGGGGGGAGGGCTCCGAGCTCGGAATTTGGCCCGAA
>JAZGTJ010015137.1:0-13584 GCA_036877575.1 Botia almorhae
TAAGATTCAAGATCAACCCATCTCATCTTCATGACTTTAATCGCATCTTTAACAATGCAACAAATACATTTACCGTATCTACTCTCATCTTAATTCAACTCAACATCTTATCTCAGTTTAACTCAGCTCAACTCAGTTTACTATAACTAATGTCATCTTATTCCAGTTCATCTCATCATTTTATCTCAATTCAGCTTAACTCAGCTCATCTCAGTTTTAACTCAGCTCAACTCAATTTACTATAACTAATGTCATCTTATTCCAGTTCATCTCATCATTTTATCTCATTTCAGCTCAACTCAGCTCATCTCAGTTTAACTCAGCTCAACTCAATTTACTATAACTAATGTCATCTTATTCCAGTTCATCTCATCATTTTATCTCAATTCAGCTTAACTCAGCTCATCTCAGTTCAACTCAGCTCAACTCAGTTTACTATAACTAATTTAATTTTATTCCAGTTCATCTCATCATTTTATCTCAATTCAGCTCAACTCAACTCAGCTCAACTTAACTCAGCTCAACTCAATCTACTGTATGAATTTCATCTTAATACAACTCAGCTCATCTCAGCCCAACTCAACTCAACTCAGATCATCTAATCTCAATTCATCTTAATTTACTGTAACTAAACTCATCGTAATACATTTTATCTCAATTAAACTCAGCTCAACTCACCTCAATTCAATGCAGCTCTTTTTATATTGTCATCTCAACTCATCACATCACATCTTCATGACTGTAATTGCATTCATACCCTGTGGTCTGTCTTAAAATCTGGACTATCAGCAGGGTAATTGTGTGAGAGATGGAAACAAATTACAGCTCATTTTTGAAAATGAATCTCACAACCAGCTGGCCGTCGGCCACCCTGGCAATGATTTCACACGGCGCTCAATCAAATGGCCAAATGCCTTCACACTCTCCACACACACGCCTGTGCCAACTAAGCCTCCTTGATATTTGGGATGAAATCTTGTTCCCACATATGAAATATGGAAAACATCATACAGTGATGGAGGGGAGAGCCATATGCCCACAGACGCTGGGGCGTACATCCACCTCCAGTATAAGAGAGAGTTAGTAAGACTCAGAGAGAAACAAATCTTGGATTAAAGCTGCAATACATAACTTTCTTTTTAAAAAATAAGTAAAAACAGTTACTGAGCAAGTACATATAAATTTAAAACTGTCAAAACGGTCTCCTTAACTTACGCTGATTTGCACAGTTTACAATAATGATTTATAATTTAAGCTGTCAAGTCAAATTTTGTGGGTAATGTCAGCTTGGTTTCATTTGACTTAAACATACATGTAAAGCAACCAGTTATTCATAGCAAAATGTCCATGCTAATCTTTTTACCCTGCAGTAACCTGCAGTTATTTATAGCAAAATGTCCATGCTATTATTTTTCCATACAATTAAAGTGAACAGTAATAACAGCTGTCATACATGGATACATACAAGATTTTCCGTTTATAATAACTTTTATTTGTGTTTCTCACACAAAGCTATTGTGTGGCTTCAAATCTTACAGGTTTGGAATGACATGATGATAATCATAACAGAATTTTAACACACAAATCTAATTTTAATGTAAAAAACTTACATAAAGTAAATGACAAACACTGGTTCCTTTCTGTCACCATATTATCAGGTTAAACCTCATCTTTTACCTTCATAAGATGAGATAAAATTGACATGTCTTTATGTGCATTGCCAGGCCATCATTTCCCTAGCACATAATACCTTCCTCATTCTGCTCTGCGTCTCCTCAGTTATTTAGTTCCCATTCACCTGCTGTTCATGTTATTGACTCATTTGCCTTAATGCTCTGTTACCCTGCTCATGCTGAGTCTGTGGCTTCTCTCTCAATCTCCATCTATTGTGTGATGTCCCTGAGTGAAATGTCAGGGTGTTGCCTCTCAGCTGTGTTGGATGAGTGCTGCTTCGGGGAAAAATGACTTTTGTCACTCTGCTCTGCCACAACAACATTCACCTGCTCTCAGACAGATATTTGCCCCTGGAGTATGTGGCTCCACCCACCCCCCCGACGTGCTGGAACAGAGGGCGCTGCGTGTTGTTGTCCTGGCTGCAAGTCACGTCATTTGACAGATCTCTAGAGGAAGAGCTGGTGAGCGAAAGTGGTTAATCTGTCCAAATGTCAAGAAAACTGTCAGATTTGTTATTTATTTAACTTACATTCAAAGTTTAGTTTAGATCATTAAAAAAATTACAAACTTAAAAAGTTATTGTTTTTCTTTTCAACAAATGGTCAGTGAAATAACATGCTTAAAATTCATTGAGTGTCTGTTGACTGAATAAAATATTATATTGCATTGCATTATTTAAATTATATTTAAATTTGAGTTTTATAATATTGAATATGTAATATTTTTTTACTACAAAAGGCATTGTATATCAATTTAACAGATGACTTATTTAAATGAAAAATTAACTATTCATGCTGTCTTAATTTGTAATGTTAGATAAAGTTTTATCTAAAACATGTAATAGTTATCACAACTTTAAAGCAAAACTTAATACCCAATAGCATATTGCATACATACACAAACAATACAGTCTTTTAATTAGTCATTTTCCAATATGATAGCACTTGCCAGGCATCTAATCTCTTCTTGTGCTCAGTCATGGTGTTCCTGTTTTAATTAGTGGTGATGATGGCAGCTGCACTGGGTACCAGGAGAACCAAGAGTGAACCAGGGTGAAAGAGGGTTAACTGATTGGAAAAGCAATCACAGCCCACCGTAGCTGGCTGATTAGATGATTATCTGCAGGGGTTGAAAGCTCCAGGAGCAATCAGCTGTGGCTGAGGGGAAGACGGGAGCAGGTGCGAGGAAGCCATCTTCATAGGGAGTTGTGAACATGGAAGCTGACAAGGCCTGGAATACCAAACATCCACTACATAACTACGCAGGGAGCTACGTCCAACTGGCAGAGTGATGTAGAGAGTTGTTGGATTAGGATACAATGGGGGGGAAAGCATGCAGGAAATGCATGATGTAAACAGACACACACACATATAAAGACAGGAAACATCTAGACAGCAATAATAAACAAAGAAACAGCACAACTTCAGATACACACAACTACATCGTGCAGCTACTAAAAGAATTAGTTTTATTAGTTTTTCCAGTAACAAGCAGTTTTCCAGTATACAAACATTTCTGCGAGAAATCATAAAATATAATTTGGTCATAAATCTTAAGGGTGTGAGAAGCAGAAACATGTGTAGAAGTTTTATTTTTCGCTAAATAACTTGTCACCAGATATGGTTAACTCTAATCAGCAAATTCTCAGAGCAGAAAGAGAATTAAGCTCTAGGCTGGTGCAGGTCAGTCTAGTTCTTCTACACTAAACCATTTATAAAAATATCTCATTTTGTGGAGCAGAAGCAGCCTCCCCCAAACTGTTGCTACATTTTGGAAGCAACCATCAACAATAGTGTTTGTTTACCTGTGGCTGTGTAGCTCCTTTTTGTCAGTAGTACCTTTTTTAAAAGGATAGCTTAATTTTTTTCACTACTTCTAAAAAATAAACAACTTGTAGCTTAGCAAACTGTGGTTTTAAAGCAGCTTCCCAAATACCGGTATAAAGAGACCAATAAGCTGCCTGTCTCACTGCTAATAAATGAAAGGAAATGTGTGTCCCCCATCAATCACTGCTAAATGAATCGACTGGGGACGTCATTGACTGACACTAGGGGATTTTTAAATGGCTGTCAATATCTCTGCCGCAGGAGGACGAATAATGGACGTGCTGGTGTGCAACCAGCATTTGGAACCTCATAAAAGAAACTGTTGTAGGGAAATGATTGGCAAAAGGGGAAGAAAAACATCCCTGCACATTAATGACAAAACTGCTATGATTGACGGCGAGTTTTTGTGCTAGTAATGAATGGGCTAACTGCTAAACCCTGTGGAGCATTAAGGGTCATCCAGCCCCTTGTTAGAAATATTACTGAATAGCAATGGAGAAAAAATGATTAAATTTCACTCATAACTACAGACTGTCATGGGGCTAACAACAGCAGTTACAATTTAGACAGACTCCTTGGCCACAAAACTTAATAATATAAGTTTATAACTTAATAATAATAAGTTATATAAACTTTCTCTTTATTGCAAAGCATTTAAAATGCTTAAAAACGTTGTTATTATAATATAATAATAATAATAAGTAATATTTTCTATAGATTTTTTTCCCAACTGTTTATACTGTATTTGCATTTTTTTTTTACCTGTACCTTTGCATTATTTTAGGTTTAATGGAAACGTAAAATAAACAGATAATGTCCTGGCAGAAAATTTCCAGTAAATTTTTCATTTGTTTCATTTCCGAAGTGCAGGTTTTCATTTCTCACAATATTTACAGGACAAATGTAATGATTTGACTAGCACTGTGTCAAATACACATGCTACCACCTGCATGCGCGGGCAAATACTGCAGGGGAGCTAATAAAATGCAATGTGCAGTCATTAGTAACTTAGATCATGCATGTTATGTTTATGTGATGATGATTGCTTAATCGTCCAGATGTGATTAATTCAGTCAAGCTTTTTAAGTGCCCTCCTGCTGCCTTTTTAATTTGCTCTGACTTGGGCACTGAGATAATCGGTATGTGATCCAATCAGCTTGAGGATTTAGTTTCCATTCTAGCAGGGGCCATGCTGGCCTCTCCTGCCAGATCTATCGGTTCTTCCATTGATTATATATGAACAGCAAAGCACGATGCAACTAAGTTTGGCTATTGCTCCAACTCACTTTTGTTTCCTTTTATAGGTAAATTGTAAACAGTTTTTACTTCGGTAGTCTGACCTATTTGTGACTGAAACTGGATATTGAATGAGGAAGAAACATGTAGGGCGGGACTTGAATTTATCCCTCAGGAAATTGACCGTATCGTGAAAAATAGGTATTTCAAACCAGATTGGAGCCAGAAGGTTGGAGATAATTGGTTGAACAAACAAGACATTATATTCTGACTAAAGATTACAAAGACAAACATTATCTTCACATTTATTTTATTTTTACTTAATATTGTGCACTGATGAATCTGTTAAAAAGGTCAATTATGTATTTTTGTTGCCAGAATATTTCCAAAATGTTGCACCTGTTGAGGAATGCTACGGTCCCTCAATCTTCAATAATTTTCCATTTGTACCTATAAAATACCACATGAATTCCAGCTGTTGAAATATTATTCAGTTCATGCAAGTTTTAAAGGTAAAAAGCAAAGACAGGTTTATGTGATGGTAGTTCTCTGAGCTGTGGCAGAAATATATTACCTTCCGTACACACAGTTCGTAACTGATCGCTGCACAGGTATTTATGAGCTAACATCTGAACTGACCTGTACAGCCTGCTAGAATTCTCCAAAGCAATTTCATCTGATCATAAGAACAACTTTTGATTAAACAGCTACTCAAAAAAGGACTTGAGGTAAAAAAAGGTAAACATCATTGAAAAGGCTTTAACTTTGGGGGATAAAAAAAACTTAAAATAGAATAAAATCTTTTTTTCATTTCTCATAAGTATTTTGAAAGGGATGTATGTGGTATAAGGGGAGGTTTATGGGTGAATCTTCTCAGGTCAATCAGAAGAAAGCATTCAGGAGATTGAATCTGGTGCCAAAACACCAAGCTAACTCATAAAGCCTGTTAGATAAGTCTGAGGGCTGAGATCAAAGTTTTCAACTGAAATTTTTATAATGTCTGAGTTTTGGGAATGTCGATGTTTGTTTATGACACTTCTGTGCCCTTAAAAAAGAGGTTGCAAATGCTGCAGGAAGCCTCAGTAGAAGCAATGCTTTCAATTTATTTGAGTTAATATGTCCTGCTAGTGGGGCATGTTGTCACAAAGGTCAACATGTGTTATAAGACCTGTAATCATAAGATAAACAAGATATATTACATTAAACCTGTTTACCAATCTACAAGACCACTTGCCTTTCAAGCAAATTATGATTTACTGCTACAACAAAAGACAAAAGGTTATGCAACTCGCCCACAAACATTTAGACATAAACAAATTGTGTGTCATTTCTAAAAATGCTCAATAGTAATCAAGTTATTATCCTTTGCATCTGCTCTGAGAAGCCTCTCCTGAACCTTTTACTTCAGGCTGGGGGCACGAGAGCTCTTCACATTTCCCCTGCAAACCATATGAAGATGATTCGAGAAGATGAGGAAGGCGCTCCACAAGACATTTCTTTCTCTGTGTGTCAGCTGAAATAAAAGCCGTCAAAACATCACAGTCATGAAGCACTCTACAAAAAACTTGATCCTTGAAATACCACTAAAACTAACACACACCAGCAATGACACAAAGCAAGCAAATTGATTTCTTTGATATCTTCTGCATGAATGGAGTGACTCATTTGTGAACGTCGGGCTGATGATTTTAGAATAAAAGGAAAACGTGAATCGATTTGTCATGGATTTGAAAGCGCTCGGGAGGAGATGGGTTTTTAAGAGTATGCGCTTCATAGTATGTCTGAAAACATCAGACGTGTCATTTCTTCATTCATAGCCCCTCAACAATTCACTCCACCCCACATGAAATTCTTTCATATGAGACTAAATGAGGTTTTCATTTATGTTCTGATCATGAACTCTTGTTTCTTCTAAAATTTCTGAATGACATTTGTCAGACGCTTTTATCCAAAGAAGCTTCAAATAACTGTCTGGAAATTGGACCCAAAATCTTATGCTAGGGCCATGCTCCACCAGTCAAGATGCAGGATTAAGGCAATAAATTACACACAGAAAAGTGTTGGTCTATTAAAAAATTCTCAAATAATTTGGTATTTGGTAATTTGCTTTTAGTTGCAAACTTAGGTATTTTGGCAAATCTAAGCACAGTTTAGGACATATATTCAATTACACAAATTACTGAGATACTGAGATATATAAATTACTGATTACTGAAATATGTTCTTAGCAGAAGGAAAACAAGTAGGGAAAAGTCTTCATTTCCTTTCCATTCTATCTCCTTGTGGTCTATTAGAAACAAATGAGATGTTAAAAAAAGATCTCATTTATGATTCTTTTTTTATTTTTTCTCTACACTCCTGACACACAGTTACAATTAGTTTGCCATCTTCATAACAATAACAAGCTGGGTAATAATGTATCCCATGGCGCTAACTGCCCACCACTATCCAAACAGCACATTTGGAAGGATGCAGCACCTGTGATGGTGTGAAACTGAGAGAGTAAATGGAGAGATTTAAACGGCTGGGGACAAGAGATGTACTTATCCTTTCAGCCAAGACTATCAGCCCTGATGGGGGTAAGCAGAGGAGCAGGTGCTTCTGGCACCACAGAAAACAGCTTTTGCCAAGTTTGAGAACCACACACAGACGCCATAAAAGTACACAGGCAAGATGTGTGTTCAGTCCAAAACAGGTTGCCACTCTGATGGTCATTTAGAGGGAACATCTGGCATTGAACTCCAGACATACAAAACCTGCAGCGACTTTAACTGCCCTCAGCAATAAACTGTAAAAATTGTGCATGTTCAATAGCATGACCCTTATAAAAACCATCCCATAATGATTCACCATGGCTCTTATCGGTCCATCTCATCACATTAACATGATTATATGTGCTCTGTGACCTGTGAAAAGAGCAAAAGGAATTTCTCATCTGCATTTTATATGTTGTAATTAAGTCAGAAAGACACTTGTTATGACGTGGGGTGGCGGGTCGCTCTTGAAATATTAATCTTTCCGATACTGATGTACGGAGAACAATGGTGAAGGTTTCATTTAAACATCAATGTAATCGTTACCAGTTCATACCTGCCTGATTCGTGAGATAATGGTTAAGCCTAATAAGTCTCTCATACTAAATTTATTCTAAATTCTTTACTACAGGTAAAAAAAGATTGTATACGATCTGCAGATTGTCATATGTCTACAGTCAATCACTGCAAAATGTCTTATCAATCCACAGTTTTTATCAGCTATTGATTTGATCATTTATTTTGCATGAAAATGAATTCATTGTATGATAACGTGATTTTGTAGGTTAGGAACTATTTTTTTGTTTTGCTTAATTTTACAAACAGAAACCCTTAAAAGCACAAGCAGTCATTTCCTTAGCACAAACATTCAAGCAAAATGATTTTTGATTATTACACTATATGGCTAAAAGCATGTAGA
This sequence comes from Botia almorhae, assembly GCA_036877575.1. Classification (NCBI taxonomy): domain Eukaryota; kingdom Metazoa; phylum Chordata; class Actinopteri; order Cypriniformes; family Botiidae; genus Botia; species Botia almorhae. The sequence goes on from JAZGTJ010015137.1 coordinate 8,190, forward strand.
CACCCCTTTCTAATTAGCAGATCTGGCTATTTCATTGACACAAATTACCAACAGGTGCATACAATTAAGCAAGTAGCCATAAAATCTCCCTGAAACAAAGCAGAATGGGGCCCAGCGCATGATTCCGGTGCATGGTCTATAAAGAAGGAAAATTACAGATATTATTGTCTAGGAGAAATATTTCTCCTAGACAATGAGATTAAATGGAAAGCAGTTGAAACTTTTGCTTAAGTTTTCTGTGTCTCTGATATTTCTTCTGAAAAAAGACCCAGAAAAATCTAATAAATGTCTCCATTAGATTTTCAGAAAAGATCTCAAAAATGTCACATTGTGCTCAGCTTTGCCAAGTCTGCCATCAAAAGTCAAAAGTCATTATTGAAGATTTCAATATGAACTCAAATTTTACCCAAATCCAGATTATTTTAGCCACAATTAATTACCACATTAATTTTACAGCTCCATACTCTTGAATGTAATCAACAAAGTTCATACTTAAATGAGATCTCCACCTGATCTTCTGAGCTATGGAAGAGCATCCTCTGAGAAATTAAATTTTCCTCTGGGAATAGATTACTGAGTCTGGTGACTGGCCTTTACAATACTCAGACTGAAACCTACTGAACTTTGCACTTTGGGAAATCATTTGGAATAGTGACTGCGATGCCCATCACCCATGCAGTAGTTCTCAACTCCAGTGAGAATCATATCATCAGAGATTCATATCATCAGTTTTTACACAATTAATCTTGTTTTATAACTGTAAATAAAAACAATGCAGTATTATTAATAATTATAGCAATTGTTAAATTGCTACAATTACCCAATTTTCTACAGGCTTCAGTATTGGTATTAATTGATACAAGAATTGGTACCTTCTGGTAGCTGCATTTTGAAATGAGGTCTTTTTTCAGCTTTTTAGTCTTTTATTTAAAGCTAAGCGAGTTGCTATTTTGAAACGTGTTTGTGAATGCGTGTGACTCTCACGCTTACATCCACAGATGTCTGACATTCTCGGATCTCCAGCAAAATGCAACGTGTTTGTTTAGTTTCTTTTTCATGCAATAGGGCAATCACTGCATAATTTGGGAATGAGAACATTCAGCTGTGAATTTGTCAAATTTATGAAAAAAGATACTCTTCATTCTTCAGCTTTCATACAAAAAAAACGGGCTGTCGTGTTACTGTTATACCACACAGATGGGAAGCTGTAAAATGCACTTATTTGATTTTCCAACAAGCGAAGGGCTGCGTTGGAGCAGTAATTAGCACGCTTTTACAGCGCATGAAATGTGAGAGGAACAAAAAATGCCATCATCCGAAATAGGTGTGACATTAAAAACGTCTCGGATGGAGGTAAAAAGGAGCAAGAGGGAGTTTAATGGAGAAATGTCACAACCTCTCTATGGATCAGAAAACTACTTCACAAACTTAGCATCTGCTCTGAACTTTGGTAGCCAAGGTATTTAAAGGCTTTGTTGTCAAAGCTGAGGTTTTCCTTGCCCTTTCCACCTGGATATAATACTGTTCTCACTCTGCAAGCCCTGCTCTCACTGTTGAGAGATCAGCTACTTATTGTATAGATCTCTGGTAATGACTCACAGTTGAAAAGATGGTGACTCTGAATAAGTCCTGAATGAGGACTGTAAAATGGCATTTTGATTTTAGAGAGGAGGGACATGTCATTTCCTGAGGGAATTTTTATGTTAATTCTGTGAAAGAAACCATATGACACATGTAACTTTATTCATGTTACATGATTTAATTTCTGGGCACTAGATCTCTGCATGCACAAATCTATTAATAATGATTGTACATACTTTATTTTTGTCTGTGCCTTGTCTATTTCTATATATTGTCTTTGTAGGCAAAAAAACATTCACTTTATCTTTTTTAGAAATTATTTTTTAATTTGTTGGATTTCTTTGCATGGGAAGCTTTGTCACCAGTCCAAATTCCTTGTGTGTGTGAATGCACTTGGGAATTAAAGCAGATTCTGATTCTAATTCTGATCATTTAGTGGGACCAAATACAGACATCTTTAGCAAATATCTATACGCTAACACAAACAAGAACGATTATGTCTTAACACTTATTAATAACATTATGGCTTAGAACACAGACATTATCTGATTACTGTCATAGCATGCGAGTGTCATGACATTTTATGTAAACCCTGATGAAGCTTATTAAGTAATTGTCCTCGTCAAGGGACTGCCTGCTTTTTAAAGAGCAGATGTGCTTTGAAAGCTCACGCACCCTGAAAGACGATTTAATTAATCCATCAATACTGTCAATATATTTCATTTGCTGGCCAATAAAAACGTAGGCGGTTTTATAGTTGTTTACCGATGTTGTTATATAGCTGCTCATAAAATGCGGACAGAGCCGCTAGGAATGACCCTAATTTGATTTGAAACCCCCCACATTATCTTCCAGGTTCCAGTAAAAATTTAAAGAGGCAGTCACACAGTTGGGTGCCATGCCACAAATCAACATGGAATGAGAGGGAGTAGCCTACACTTACCTATACTCACCTTTTTATTTTCTTTCACCAGGTGTGTTGTGAAAGTATAGATATGAATTCTAAATCCCCTTTGTGCTGAATGCCAACATCATTTACTGGCGCTGTTGTTGCATCTTGTAAGGGTGTAATTTAAGGGGCCCCTCAAGGTATGCTACTATTCTCTAACTTGGAGTGAACTGAAGGCGCTAAGCATTCTGGGAAATGTTATTCTGTGTTGTGTCTATGTTTATTTGGCTGCAGACACACACAAGACATATTCATAAAATATCATACTGCGGAATCATATACTGTATAAAAAGTCTTCAAAATGTCTGTTTTCAGGTGATAATGGAGTCTGAATTAACATACGCCAAGTACCAAATACTTGAATTTTCATTGAATTTTTAATACAATAACTTTAATTTGCCAATATTTGCAGTATAAAAAAATGCAATAGGATATTCCTATTTTTTTCTGTTTTAACTTTTTTAATTAGTATTGACCTGTTGTAGCTAAATGAAATTAAAGATATTTACATAAGATTAAATTAAGATTAGAATTTAGTCCCTTGTGATAGTTGTGCTTGAGTTTCAGGTTTGTCCTGAGAAATTAGATTTTCTCACACTACATCTATGCAAGTAGGACATGAGAGACGTAAGTTCAGAACAGACGCTTTGAATTACACACTTTCATGATTAATATGTCAGACGAGGTGATGAGGGGCCGACAGCTGATGTAGGAGACTCCCTATGTAACAGACAGGCAGTAATTTTATAACTTTGCGCTGTCTTAACAGTAGAAGTTTTAATCTCTTTAAAAATCTTTAGTCTAAAACACAGCTTAATCTTTCAGTCCTTTGCTTTATCTTAGGCTAAGGGGCTATTTTGCAGAAGGGGCCCCTTTAAAATCATTTTAAGGACCCCCATAGGCATGTTTGAGCGGCGCTGCACACTAGACTATATTTCCAACCTTTCAACAATCTGCGTCATTTCACAATAGGGAAATTAAAAAAGAAAAGATCGGGTAATAACTCCACAACACTCAGCATCACTGCAATCAGCACTAAAACTGTGAATGTTTTTAGTATGTGTGAGAAAAGTTCGTAAACTGTTTATAATGCATGCAGGCCCCGACATCACTAAATCACACAGTGTGATTTCATTCAAGTTTTGCATAGATGACTTCATTAGCAGGCCTATTTTTATCTCTCTCATCTGAGGATTAGACTCTCAGAAACTTGTCAGAAACAAAGACAGCGTGAATCTATTCTCGTGCACCAGAGCGAGCAGCTGTTGTACACTGCGCAGGTCCAATGACGCTCGTCTTGTTAAAATGAGCGTGACGTGCTATCGCGTACAGTTCGTATCAACTGATATTCGAGAGAAATCAGATCAAAGGGAAATGATGTACCTGTGGCTTATGTGCTTCAACATACTGAGTCTGGTGACGCTCAGATCAGTGAGCTGGATTTATTTTTATGCAATAGTCAAAGTCGTTTATAATTAAGCTGTGTAATAAATCTTAAAATTTTTCAGGCTCTTTGATATTTTATAAATGTCTGGATACTCGCTATGTTTTGCTCTGAAATAGCTTGCAATAGCTACTGTGGTTTAAATAATAGATTATAAAATAACTTTGGAAAATTTAATGACCAAATATAAAACGTGTTCAGATTTACAATTTGGTAAACAATTTTAGCAAACAATTATCACAAATATACAATATATTGCAGAGCTCTAGTTACTTAAGTTTGAAATCTGACTTCCATTTCGTTTCCTGTCCTACTGTTCCTATCAATAAACTATCAATTTTCCACAAGGCCATAAATAGGGATTTAAAAAATGGAATGATGTAATGCACTCATCTACCAGGCCGGAAAAAGCAGACGTTGAAGAGTGAGCTCCAGTTAATTCTCCCTCACACTCTTGTTCATTTTTGGAACTGCAAGAGTCACACTCCAAACCAAAATGTGATGTTACATGATCACTTGACAGATCCTCTGGGACCCTCTAACAATCTTGTGCTTTCTTGGGTTGAGTGCGTGCCAAGCTCTTTAATTTATAAATATAATTTAACTTGCATTTAAAGTTATACAATTTAATGGATGGCTAAAAATATAATCGTTTTCATACACTATTCTTTGTAAATATTAAGAAACGTCCACCACACATTGTTTTGACTGTGCCTGTGCACCCAGGTATGTGAAAGCTTGTTTATTTACCTTGTTAATCATGTCTTTAAATTGGTGTTACATAGGTGAACTGTTGTTGTACACACTCCTCTAAATAAATCTTGCTGAGGCCAGCCATATTTGCTGACCAACCAAGTCAGCAACATTATTGTAGTCTGCAACCACACTGTGGAATTGTGTGATTGTACTGTCTCCGGTTTAATCTCATCCTCTGGTTATTTTGTGCAAATATAGAGCTACACATCGCCATAACACTCTGATTGGGTTTAATGTTCTACAGTCATGGCCGAAATTTCATCAAGAGGTTTACAGCCCATGGCACTGTAGCTAACCTCCCTGGACGTGGTCGGAAAAGCAAAATTAATGACAAATTACAACGGACACCCAGGAGGACACCACTGCTGACACAAAGATATAAAAAAGCAAGACTGGTGTTTGCCAAAACTTATGTGAGAAAACCACCATCCTTCTGGGGGAAAGTACTGTGGACCAATGAGACAAAAGTAGAGCTTTTTGGTAAAGGACATCATGGCACTGTTCACAGATAAATAAATGAGGCCTTCAAAGAAAAGAACACAGTCCCTACAGTCAAACATGATGGAGGTTCAAAGATGTTTTGGGGTTGCTTTGCTGATTCTGGCACTGGATGCCTTGACTAAACAGTATCATGGAATCTGATGATTACCAAAGAATTTTGGGGC
>JAZGTJ010015138.1:0-13581 GCA_036877575.1 Botia almorhae
AACAGAGCGCAGAGTGGGATGGAGCAGCATGCGGTGAAGAGTGTGCGGAGAAGCGGTGAACCACTGCGTGTTTCTTCTCCCGGCAAACCGGATCCTCTGGTCCACCCCACCCCAAAACTGCCTCCGCCTCCAGTCCGCACATAAAGGATGCGTTGTTACCTGCAGCTAAAGCAGACGCGCTCCAGTCGCCCCGCACGCTTATCTGCGCAAAGAAACCTCCATTTATCTGCAGCTGCCTAGAGATTTGATGCATTTATTTTTGATGCGTTATTCTTTGTATTATTTTGTCTCTTTAGCTTTGTTATTAGATACGACGAATTACTCATGCAGTCTTATTTCTCAGTTTAGAACACAACCATGTGCTACTGTTATCAAAAGGTTGCTTAACCAAGTGTGGACCCTTGTTCGGGCATTTTTATGTTTTCTTACTAACTAAATCACTGGACACTGTCCGTTACAACATAGAGGGACATTCATTGAGTTCATTTCTAGGGGTATAAGCGGGTCCCTGGGTTGCTATCTATGCACCCCATTCATACCTCTTAACGAACAGTTGAACCTATTCATCCTAATATTTTAAGGGCTATTTTGGGTTTTACACCGTATGGATGAAATTTTTTATCTGGCGCTTACTCGGACAACTCTAGTAAAGCAAAGAGTTCGTAACCACCTTTATATTATTTTTTGTCTTTGCTTCTCGGATTACACTGGAAACAATGTGTAGCACATCATAAGTTTTTCATGCGTATTTTCAATCTGTATTTCCAATCTGTATTTTCCAATAGCTAAACAGCTCCTCCTGCTGGCCATCAAAGGTCACACAGCATTTAACAGCAACAGACAATTTAGACATCCTAGGGGAGACCAGGTCTAACTCAGCTGTCACACGAGAAGCCTATAATGAAAGCTGTGTTTTAATAACTTTTTTTTGGTCATGTGCCACATTACACCAATGCCTTTTTCCTCTCTGTTTTTGCATTGGTTTAAAAAACAAGTTTTTTGTAAAATAAGAATCAGGTTTGTGCAACTTCTCAGTTTTAATGGGACAATTTATCACAATTCATATGTTGCAATTTTAGAAAATGTATTCATTACAGGTTTTTTTGTTTCATTAATTGCTTCCAAACTATAGTGATACATTTCTGCTGCAAGGCTTGAGGATATTAAATAGCAGCTCATGACAATATACCGCATATAGTGAAGCATGTTGTCCCAAAAGGTCAACATGTATTAAAATGAACTGCATCTTGTATTTCCGTAAGAATTTCTGTAAGCTCCTAAACACAGATTGACTTTCAACAATAAACTTACTTTGGGAACCATTCACTAAGTAAATTGTGCCACGTTTGGAACCTCAAAATACATGCATACTCAATTAAACTTTGAGATACTGAGAGAACTCAAAGTATTAAAGCTGAATGAAATGTTGACAGGCTGTGAAGGGCTTCAAAGGTCGAGCAGGATTGGCTAATTTATGTTACTTGATCTGCAGCCAATGTGAGTGCTACAAAATGGGGATATGAGAGTCATGGAATTTTCAGCTGGGGATGTTGATTGGTTCATTCCAATAGCTGTAACATGGCAACAAGCATGCTTAGACATAGAACAACAGAAAAATAAAAAAAAGTCTGAATTAAACCTGTTTTAAATAACATTAAAGATTTGTTTTCTATAGACCTTCATGGTAAAAAGATGACAAGCATACAATTCTGAACAGTTATCTATCAGGAATAGAGAAGAATTATTTAAAATGAGCAGATAAAGACAGAAGATGGTGGATTTTGCTTCTCCAGTGTTCAAATATGCTGTTAATTAAATTGAGAATATCTGTCAGAGGTTTTTAGGTCACACCAAACTTCATCTGGGTCATTGTCCTGCTGCTTTACGTCATTTCTCGTACAATTACACATTTGGTAGGACAGCCTGATCTTTAGCGTCTGTCTATTTAGTGTGTTTCTCGATGTGTTTTATTGGACTTTATGGTGCTCAGTGCTGTTTCTATTTCTTATGATAATCATCCGATTTCCTGTGTACTGTGTAAACATATTTGATCACTCAAGATAAAGTTGTTAACTTTACTTTCCTACAAGGAAAACCTATGGCATAGCCTATTACATAGCTTGTAATACACTGTTTAATGGCAGGTTTGACTATGACCACTTCATCTGGATAATATGACATCACAACCTGCTATTTGGGTATATTGTCACAGAAAGTCAGCAATGTAGTTAAGCTCTGTATCTTAAAATCATACTTTAGTATATTTTAGATAGCACTTTCATATTTATACTAAAATTGGCTTGAAAAATGTAATTGACAAAAGAGATATTGTTTATTGAAGTAAAATTAATAGCCAGTCACAGTCGCTCTTATTTATTTTTTATAATTATAATTTTTTTCAGATTCATCATTGTAACTGTCCCACTAACTTAATAAAAACTTCTCGCCTAGTTGCTAAGTTCCAATTAATGTCGAAAAATTCTTTAACATATTCTTTACATGCAAAAGATTAATGTGTCATCTAAAAAGAATGTTGTTCTGTGAGATCTTTTCAGAATTTGAGAGAGATCTTCTATGTCACTTCCTCTGGGCTGTATCCTGTGCAGATTTTCCTCAGACTTCAGAAGAGGCGGAGTTTAGGGTCAAAGTTTTTTGCAGAATTTGGATTTTTTTGCTCACGCAAACTACGAACAAATGTTGCGTTAACAAGCAGCAACAGTTCTTCTATCAACATAAAAGGCAAGTATATCTTTTGTTGCATTGCAACTTTTTGCTCTTATTTAACTCGCGCACATTAAAGTTACGGTTTGAAGCAATTTAGCATAATGTTTACAACGGATTAAATAAAAAATCACATTCGTGTCTTGAAGCAGTTACAGAAGTTACATTTTACATTTGAACGTCGACAATGATAAACGTATAATATAGCATACAATTTGTTCTGCTGAGAGTCCAAATATCGCAGGAAATCACGAGTTAAGCTCAAGTCACAGCTGAAAAGTCAGTGTTTTATGACGCATGCTGGCATTACGTCCGGTAATTACGCATCTGCGTTGTCTCTTAAAAGCAAGTTGTCTTTGTTGAAGGTCGCGTTTGTTGATGTTGGCTGAGAAAACTTTATACAAACCGCAGATTTGGACATTTAAAGTGGCAAGTGCCCATATCACTGATCTAGTTAACTGTTGTTATTTTAACAACATAACTTTGTTTAGACTGTTGTTTTGGCACTTATGTAAGACTACTGCGTAGACGAAACACGTACATATACAGCATATGTAATTTTTCAATTAGTTCTTAGAATGTAAACATTTTTAGAACCGTAATCAGTTTGTTTACTAATGTTAAACATTTATTAAAAGGCCAAATTTATTTGCCTTGATCAGCATTCAAGTAGTTTGGTATAATTAATTCAGATTTTGTGTGCAGCGGTATTGAAAAAAATTATCTTTATGAAAATTACAAACTGTGCGAGTAACAGAGTAACTGACGATAAGAAGACGTGGAGTTAAAACGTATAAGTGGAGACGATCCCAAAACAAAAAAACATGCAAATTGCAAACGATTCAGCACTGTTGTTAACGTGAGTTTTCTGTTCAGAAACAAAACACGGGATGTTTAAATGAAAAACTTCCATTCTTATACGTAAGGTGTAGCATTCAACCCAACCTCATGTGACTCCTGGGCAAAATGTCCCGCTTTCTGAAACATTTTACTACGGTGGGTGATGAGCAAAACGCCGCGGCGCACTGGCAGGAAGAGGAACTGCAGGATGCGAGCGAAGATTTTGAGCTGTCAACGGGACAGCAGCTGGGTCAGGTCAGCTTCAGGGATTCTTTACGGCGGCTCTACAAGGCAGAAAAGTTCCAGGTAAACCATAGCACCCTCCATTTAGAAATAGTAGTTTAAATAATATAAACGTTGATATGGTTTACATAATAACTTCGGATTGTTTTTGTTGATTAGATTGTTGTTGTGTGCCTGGTTGTCCTGGATGCCATATTCGTGCTGTGCGAGTTGCTCATAGACTTGTCTATCATTGAAGCAGATCACCACAGAATAGCCCCACAGGTGAGTTCAGCTCAGAGACCCAGTCAGCAAAACTATTACCAGGAAAATGTATTTTACACCCCACCGTGGATATAATGTGTTGTGTCAACAAAAATACAACATTGTCAGTGATTATTCCCTGATAATCCTCCATCTAAATTATCCTACCACCATTCCAGATATTCCATTATCTCAGCCTCTCCCTTCTGACGTTTTTCATGGTGGAGCTGTGTGGAAAAATCTTCGCCTTCCGTCTAGAATTTTTCCGGCATAAGTTTGAGGTGTTTGACGGCATTGTGGTGACCGTGTCCTTCATCCTGGATATTGTGTATATCTCAAAAGAAGATGCATTTGATGCCATGGGCCTTCTGATCTTGCTCAGGCTATGGAGAGTTGCCAGGATCATAAATGGTATGTGACTGATTTTTAGGTGTTGACAAAGCACAACAGTGTCCGCCTACTTTAGCAGCTGCCTTTGTTCTGGAAATATTTTAGCTATTCATTTTATTCATTGGAATTTTACCAAATTTTTTAGGAAAGACTAAAAACTATAAAGCGGCTGGCTTTTAAATGATGTTAAGAGTAATTACGTTATGTGCAGTTCTTAATGGGATTGGACAAGCTCTTTTGTGTCTGTGGTAATAGTGACTTCTGATTGGTGATTTGTTTTTAGCATTGTGGATAATGTAGTTCTTTACTAGGAATTAAGCTATTAAACATTTGTTGTTGTTGAAAACAAACAGAATGTCTGGCTTGGCTTTTACAGAACCATATACCATTACCAAATAACCTCTGAGTTCATGCCCATAGTTATTTGCTATAACTTACTAAAAATCAATTTCATTATTCCTTCCAGTATATTGTGAGATTTAAACGGGTATACATACTTGTTTGCTCTTTCATAGGTATCATGGTGTCAATAAAAAACCGTGCCCATCACAAAGTTCAGAAACTTAAGGTAATCAATGAAAACCTCGTTCATCAAGTCAATGAACTTAAAGAGCAGAGCACAAAAAAAGTAAGTAAATATCTATTTGAAAATGACTATCAACTCTGTTGCATTAGATTTGGGAATTTGCCATTTGATGCGTCTTAATCTTTTAACAGGAACAAGAGAACGCCAGGCTTCGGGCCCTCTTAAAGCAGCACAGCATTGAGTTTTGACGCTCAGGGGTTCAGCAGAATGTTAATTAAAACATCAAGTTACTGGCTGCTTGGGACTCATAATGAATCATGATGATAGAATGGTGTCTATACTCCATATGAGATGTGAAGAAATGCATGGTACAGTGCATTGAGTATGTAGTTACTCAGTTATAAGTCTTAAAACATAAATACAGTAGGTCTGCCTTTTCCTTTCATATATCTTATATACCACAAGGAACATGGATATTAAAGACAGAAGCAGATTTATGTACAGAAATAGGTCATTTTTTTGTGCAAAAAAGGAAAATCTGTAAACCATACAAAATATATTCATATTTCAAGCGCAGTAGAGCATTTTAACATGATTTATTCTAAATCATCATCATCTAAAATCAGTATTACTGTATTGTCTCAATTCATTTGTCATAAGATTTTCTCATTCTGAACGAGTGTTTGAGCAAATTAAGGCAATGCAGTAAACACTACATTGTTAAAAAAAACAATAATATAGTGATAAACTATGTTCATGTTTGTCTATTTTGAGATGACCAGGTCTGGCTAATAACTTTGACCACGTGGCCAATAAACAGGTGACATTTTGCTCACATACCAGCGTCCAACACTACCATTCCAAAATGTGGTATAGTGCATTTTCTATTTTGATGTTTTGGTAAATTAAGTACATTTAACTATTGTAAAATAAGTATTGTTAGAAAAACACATTTCAGTCAACAAAAGTATAAAAGTATTCTTTAAAAACTATGTGTGCGTTATCTACAATATTCATTACTAGACCATAAATATACACTATGTACAATTATAAAATTAAAGAATTCAAAATGTATCAACCTGTCAGTACAGCATCCTTTTTAAAAAAAATCATCTAGATGGTGAAATGTCTAATGGAAGGAACATGATTTCAAAATGAATAGTTTCCTTTCGTGTGTTTGGCGGTAGTGCAAAAACATGTTTTCTTGACATATGACTAAATTGTATCTTATACAAATGGAAAGAAGAAGTCAAAAGGTAGTTTAGCATCAATCGTTGGAGAAACTTTAAATCCTGGACGGGCAGGTGCAGACACATCAACAAAGCTCACTGAGGTTGTGACAGACAGAAGACCTCCAGCACTGGTAAGGAGGGCCTGAAGAAACAAAGATGAAAGACCTCAAACTGTGGGTAATGTTGTGCAAAGCCAGTGTTGTTAGCTGTGTTGTTAAAACATGCTTCTCATGCCACAATGTTTTGCCATGACATATTATTTTTTTTAACCAAACAAAACTGGTTTACTAAATAAAAGGTTTTTAAAAATCTGGTGTGACTAACTTACCAAACTGCTGGTATTAGTAAGAATTGTTTCCATGACGCTTACAATCTGAGCCTGGGGATTGACCAAGGTCCCGTACTTAGTCCACTTTACTTCAAGATGGTAGGACAGTGGTATGCTGCAAATCTGCATGCCCTTTGTTAACCACAGAAAGAATGAAGCAAGACATGAGTTGCAAGTTAAACATTTCTTTACAAATCAGCTTTGCATCATTGTGACAAACCGCCGACCAAGTTTACATGTCAACAATTCCCCTTTCCATTTAAAAAAGCTCCTTCAGTGCAAGAAATGGCACCAATTTCTAAACTCCACCAATGCAGTAAATAAGAAGGTTGGGTACCGGTGTTATGGTTTGATTCTGTATTGGGACCCAGTCCAACGGGTTTTGGGGCAATGAGTTCCCAAAGGAGGCCACGTGATCAGGAAAGTTTTGCCCTTTTAGTGCCCATAAAAGGACTTCCGACACCAGAGAACAATTTATGGCATCAGAGAGCCTATGAATATACATAGACTTATTGGACACAGTAGTAAAGTTAATGAGTACCACATACATATGACTGTTCACAATTTAATGAAAAAATGTATCATCATCACAGTAGTCTCTTACCTAAGAGTACAACCCGATACCATGTCTATCCCAAACAGGACAGGGGAACGCTGGGATGAGCCAAGCAAGCAATCCTGCTCTGCCGAGTTCTGAAGGATAGTGAGTGATCCCTTTGGATCAGTGGTCTGAACAATTCCAGTAACACAGCAGTCATGGACTATACCATAGAGATCGGCGGGATACAGGATATACTCAATGCTTATCAATTCATGATCAATAGTTGTATTGAAAATTTAAATTCAGTTCAGATGTATGTTCATTGTTTTGACAGCATTGACCTTATACATAGAAATATGACTAATTAGTTGAATAAAACAAGGAATAAGTGCATATTTATCAATATTAGGGATTAATAACTATAAGATTAAGCAGTAACATTTCTCATGCATGACTTTAAATTGCAATTCAGTACATTCTCGCAGTTATACTAATGTCAAAAACTAATATCCAGCTGATGGACTGAAAGGAACCCTGCAGTCTAAACATTTTGTAGTAAAGGATATTCTGCTGTTCTTGTTCCTGCCACAAGGGGGAGTCCCACCACATAACCAGGATTGCCACTAAACAGCAACCTTGCTGTGCTAGTGCTCTCCTATCAAAGATGTAACAAAATATTACTTTCTGTCTTGAAATGTAATAAAATCTACAACTATTTTAATGCATTGTGCTAAGAGCAGTGTGGCACCTGCAAGAATGTAATTTGGAACTCTTGCTGTATGGGAATCATATCACTTTTAATGGCTCCCAGCAAAATTGATGCCATCACATTTGTGATTGTACCAGCTTCATTGTATCTGAATATGTATTTCACCTGAAAAACATGGCAGTAGTTATGACCAAGCCTAAGTTTTGACTACTGCTTCCTTTATTTATCCTGATACAACATGTATTATATACACACCTGCTTTACAACATTGTTGCAGACATCACCAGACTCCAGCAGCAAAGGAACATAGGCTGAACCCTCAGCAGGGTCCACTGGTGTCCACGTGCCCTCCAAAGACTCCAAAGTAATGGCTGCAACTTCTACGCCTATAACCTAAAAAAACAATTGCCACATTTGAAAAACTGAAAAAATGTCTTTAAATGGCGAATAGTGAAGTGTTTTAAAAGATCTGGTGAAAAGGTTGGCTTACATTGCCTTCTTTGTTCTTTCCCTGGTGAACAAATGAGATTGTTATGAAAAGGTCCCATAACAGTTTCTTCAAACTTTAGTTTTATAATGTAATAAGGGACTCACAGAACGGATGTTGGCAATAATGTAGGTTCTCAGGTCTAAAGCTTCTAATGCTGAACAATCTTGCGCCAGATCAAAGCTCCTTATACATCTGCTTGTCTGGTCCTTCAAAAAAGCTGTAAAATAATGCTCAGATAGAGTAGAAGGTCTAATGCAAATTGTTATAACACAAATCTACTTCTAACAAAAAGCAATGAACAAAAACTCTTTGCTTTGTCCTACCTGCTGGGTTTGCATCTAAGCAGTGAGCTGTCCCGGCAGAGGCTGGAAAAGTAAAAAATTCCTGCTCGCCAGCCTCATTCACAGTCTGAATCACATCTCCATACTGTGAATGGATCAGAGACAAAACCATAACTTTAACATTGTAGACAGGGTCATCCATTCAAATTGCGTATTTGTATGAGAATGCTAATACAAACAATAATGGTAAAGGGAAAAGGGTGTAATCCAATTCTGTTCCATTTATACAGAAATAGAAGATGAAGTAACATTGTACAAACATTCTAACATTGTAGAAATCAATGTTCTCAGAAAGAGGAATAATATGATTACATGCATCATCTGTTGTAATCACATTACCTTTGTTTCAACATTCATGCTAATGTCAGCATCAGTACACAGTTAGAGTTAATCTGATAAACTACCATCATTTGAACAAATTGCGCCTTTAAGAAACACTGAACATTTTACCAGATAACCTGGAGAATTTTCCATTTCAGGACTTTGAGTTGCACCGATGTCCTTAGAACGGCCAAAAAAGAATCCCACAAAGTGGCCAAAAAGGGAGTCGAAATTTTCCTCAGTGGGAATTGTGGGCGTGTCAAATGACAATCCTTTTTTATCTTAAAGGAAACCAGAAGAAAAGTGTTTCAAACCTTGTCAAATGAAAATGGCTTACAGCTGATGTCTGATGTTTTTATAAGTACAGTACATTTCTGGTCAATACAATACAACAAAAATAAGTCAGAGCAATGTTCATTCAAGATATTTTATACAGATCAAACATCTTAAAGGAATTAAAACGTTCATTCTAATAATTCTGTTTTTTTACCCCCATGTCATTACAAAACCTTGTTATAATGGTTATGTAGGTTATATATATATATTTTGTGCAATTAAAAAGGAGACTGTTCATTAAGACCATATAAATATATATAAATAGCCAATTTAAAAAATTTGGAACAATGTAAGAAGCTGAAAAATCATGACTTTGTATTTGTTAAACTTTCCCTTTAAATAGAAAGATGCACGTACAGTTAGCAGACTGAATACAGAAGACATCAGGGTTGAACTCTTGCTGGACAGACGACTGCACACGGGATAAACCCTCTGCTGTGGTACTGAGGGAATAGACAACTGCATCCTGCTTGCATAGTCTGGGGTCACTACTGTAAGGGTAAAGAAGGTGGAAATACCCAATGACTTCAGTGATAAGGTAAATCACACTGTAGTCTGTGGCATACTTGCTTCAAGCACTCCACCACAAGTCTCAATAGTTTTTACTTACCTGATTCTCTTTATTGAACAGTCAGTGAATAAGGACACTTCGTCTGTGCAGTCTGGATCACAGCAGCAGTTAATGTCACACTGCTCATTTTGTAGGTTGCATGGACACAGATTAATGACTGAGGAGAAAAGGCACGGCTATTAGCCTAAACTGAATACACGATCCAACATTATTGTTCAGTCAGTGGATCAGAGGGGACAGCCGTTGCACAGAGATGTCAAGCTCGGGGGTTTTCAAACTTTATGATGCCAAGGACCCCCTTTATATGATTCCTTATATTAATCTATATTTTTTATGTATAAAGAAACATCCACCTTAGAACATTGTGAGGGTCCCAGGACCCCTGGTCTAGCTAACTGCGACATTACCTTCAGTTACAGGCGTGGGGAGAACACCAGAGACGGGCAGAGGTGCTGCTGCGGCGGATCGTGGGATTTCAGGCTTCGTGTCTGTGGACTCAGTCTGATCGGGGAATTCTGTCACAGATTCACGAGCGGTTGTATCTGGGAAGAACGACGGGGTGGGAGTTATTTCTAACTCCGTGAAATGAAGCGATTCATCTCGATCAGAAAACGTGTCGTTTGCGTCCTTGAGTGTGATATTAGTGTTTCCTGTAGTATTTGTGTGTTCGATGCACAGCGCGATTTCTAAATATGCCAAAATATAAAGCCAACACAACACCGCCATGCTTGGTTACATCGCGTTATCATTGGTATCCAGGAAGTGAAGTGCATTGTGGGATTGTGAGTACAAGCTGCTGATTTTATTAAGATTTATTATCTGTGGCTACACATCTACCTACAATACCTTTAATCGCTTTTTATAAAATAATTGGACTAATGGTGCAATGATTGGACTAACATTTTGTGGTCCTACGCCTACCACAGAAGATATATATAAATATATTTAGACCATTTTACTTAGTGACTCCTATGATGCAAAGAAACTTTCAGCCAGCATAAAAAATCGCCTCATGTCTTTAATGTGACTTCAGACGTTCGCTAATAAAGTAAAAATAGTGAAACTATTATTATTATTATTATTCGTAGTAGTAGTAGTATTAGTATTATTATACATAACGAAAATAATGCATATAATATAAACAATGTAAAAAATACACCATTAGTTATTTTAAAGGCAGATATGTATTATTCTTTGTTTATTATTTTTACACACATTTAGATGGATCCATGTCTAAAATGCAATTTCAGAGACTTCTTTTATAATTACTTTACTGATTTAACCATAGCATTAATTTCTCGGTTTTAACCACTGTTCACTGTTATATCCGTGCCTCTGACTCAAAAGTCTCTGATCAGTCGTCCTTGGGTTTCTACTACACCTCTGACGTCACCGCGGTGTCATATGGCCTCGGGTCCCGTATGTTTGTCTCCGGAACACGGGCGCTGGTGACTGAGAATGTGAGTGCGAGGAAGGATGTTGGATAGGATGGAGCTTACTGGAGGAACATTGACTATTAAATCCGTCAGAACATAAAAGAGACATATATTCTACTTGATCGCCATTCAGTAAAGGAGAAAAGACTCTTTTGTCACTTCTAAATCGGATTGGTTTGCCTTGTGTGGGTTATCTCTGGCGAGCGGACCCGAATGTTGGTGGAGAGAAACGCTGGCTGTGCACACAGGATTGGATCGTAGAGAGACGGGAGACGGGCTCGGCAGGTAGACGGTTACCGTATACCATAGGGGGATGTTATCGGTACTTTCCTATGGCAGGATCGTTGCCAGGGCTGTCCTGGGCGGACTCTCGCAAACAGACGGCAGAGACTATAGCCTGATCACGGCGAGCTGCGGCTTCGGGAAGGACTTTCGGAAGGGGATCCTAAAGAAAGGCATGTGCTACGGTGATGATGCATGCTTCATTGCCCGGCACAAGTCTGCTGATGTGTTGGGTGAGTGATCATGTACCTGACACCTAAGTTCATTCTGCCCTTTAAAATACTATTTCACGTATAACGACGTACTATTATTGTACCGATGCACTATAGTATTATATATGCTGATTTACCTCAAAACAGGCATTGCCTACTTGTTATAGATTTTAACCACGGAAATGACCTTCGCTAATGTCAGTACCTATGATGGGGGTGTGAGGCAAGATTAGTCCAGCCCTGACCTGAAATAACATTCCCCTATTGTGATTTTTTTCAAGCATTTTGCTTATCATGCGGGTGGATTTGAGTTTAATTTCTGGGAAACAACCAGTTAACACAAACAACGACAAATACTACTTATCATACAGTGTATATGAAATGTATATTGCAAAATTTAGCTTGGGTATCCGGGTTGACCTTTCACCCAGAAAGATGCCAGGCTGAACCCCAAAACGCCACTAGCGGTGGAAACGGGGAGTGATTTTAATGTAAACCTTTACATCGTGGAAACATGGATATAAGTGGCATGTACAAAACAAATTCGATGAACATAGATCTCTCTAAAATACTTTACCTTACATTTATTGATTAGATTTACGCAGGCATTATCTTGGTTTTTAAAATGGATCGATCTGTTAAAAGAACGATACCAGCCAAATCTCGGCGAAAAAAATATATCTAGTTTTACTCGATTATAATATTCAGAATCCCAGTGACTTATAAGTAAATTTTGCATGCGTTCTTTTCAAAGGTCAGAATGGTTGAGTATGGAGGCCGCCATGTTGTTTATTCATAACCACGTTCCAGCGACACACGCAGGCGTTATCATTGTCCTCTCTATGACCCACACAAGAAATATTTATCGCCTTCACTTTCAATAACATGCATAGACAATCCTTTTCTCCAGTATAGTTCGAGAACTCTCAAGTTATTAAAACATACAACAACATACAATACAAAAACAAAAAATAATTTCCGATTATGTTCATGTGCTTAACTCACTGAAGGTTTACCGGCTTTTGTTAGAGACCGGCGCTGAACACGTGTTCGGCGGACCAGCTGTTCAACAAATAACTTCGATTCCTTTTCTTTCACCTAACCTCCGGCAAAATACTGTAGTTACTATTACTACAGTTATTGCTGCTACTGTAATACTATAATACATTGGATTTTCCAATATAAGTGGTGTTTGCATAAACCGAACCAGGCTAGGGTGTTATATGATTAAGTTGTTCCAAATTGTAGCTGGAATGTTTTGCATGGTTGCTTAAGTCATAAGCTGTAGATTTAACATTTTTAATTACGTTTAAAATATAGTTAAATACAATTGTTAAATAAATTGTAAAAGTTAATTGTTTGCTCCAGCTGTCCAGTGGGACATCCAATTTTCGTCTTTTGGTGAAATCAATATTGACAAATGCTGTATTAAATTTAAAACCATTAAACAGTCATCAGTCAGCTGGTCATTATCACAAAATAAACTCTGACACAGTGATTCTGGTTTTGTATTACCCCAAAGAGGTTTATTTTGTGATAAAGACTTATTGATTGTAGATAGTTCCTTACATTGCATTGTACCAAGTATTTGACAGATAAAGGTAATGAGTGTTGCAAAAGTATGTCTGGTACATTTGCTATAGGCCAATTGCAAAACCTTAACCTAAGGTCAGTAGATTATTTACACTTTCCAGTCCAGTTAACTTAATAAGCTAGTCTTAGGGTGTACTCACACTAGGCAATTCGAACCGTGCCCGGGTGCGTTTGACCACCAAAGCGCGGTTCGTTTGACTAGTGTGAGTGCTCTGAACCGTGCCCG
>JAZGTJ010015139.1:0-13581 GCA_036877575.1 Botia almorhae
TTTGCATACCTAAATTTACAAATCCAAGATGACAAGCGATAACCCAGCAGTAGGGCATTTCAGCTTTCCCCAGGACATTGTTTAACTGTATTAAGTTGTCACATAACTTTGTTAATTCATTAACAAATAATTCATTTACTGACATCTAGTTATTGGAAATAAAACTGGTTATTTTGCATTTTTAATTAGGTTTTGGGTCAAAATATTCAATTAAATAATAAACCGATAAACGGTGCATTGTGGGATATAATATTTCAAACACTGGAGAAATATGGCTTGTCACCCAGGTTTTGCATATAGCAAAATAGAATTTTTGTACACTATGCACAGTGGACTATACTACAAAAATAGTCATGGAATTTTTCTACTCTAAGCATAGCCTATATCTGCAGTACCAACTCTGAGACCTCATGACTCATCACTTCCTAGTGCCATAGGCTAACTTGTCAGGATTGTGTTAGTGGAGTGATGTGCTAAGAAATGGCCAAACAAACACAGCAGTTATTTACATTGTGTCCAGCCAGGCAGTCAGACTTGAGTCAGATAGACTAGCTGCACTGACAGACAGCAGGTGAGCTCATAAAAGCTTACTTCCTGTAGCTGGAGGGCACCATAAGAAAATTCTTCGAAAGAACATGGGGAGCATGAAGGGGGGAAAGCAACATAACAGTTATATGAAGAAGTGTAGCAAAGGGAGTCTCTATCTTTCAAATAAAAATGCTTTTTCAACATCTTTTCCTCTCTGGCCAAACAATGAAATTGAATGGAAATTACTATTATTATTACAATAGGGGACACCAGTATTAAATGACAATGAGACCAGACTTTCACACTGTTAGGTGTGAGCAACACAAAACAGAAAAGATCAAGAGAAAATAAGACTTAACCAAAAATCTGTGTTGGCCACAATGTGCGGCCCCTTCCTCGTGGATTATTGAGCCATTGGCTGCTCTAATTGTGTTTTGCAAAACACATCTATTGCTATTCATAGAATTCATGTGCGAGTATATGCCTCTTTCCATCCACAGGTGTGTACAGTAATTGAGGAGGCTGTACGAATGCCACTGCAAGTGTCACTGGAGGAGGAAAATCTCAGAGCGCTGCCAAAGTATTTGGGCACCGGTCTCAGGTTCATAATTAACCTCCCAGGTCTTTCAGAAGGCCATTATAGTGAGGAATAATTCCACAGGAGCTTCTGTCTTTATGGCTGCAGCTGTGTCCCCACTACACTTTAATGTGTTTATTTACTGGTTCCTCAGAGTGTCTGCTCATACCATTCTTCTCAGGTGATGGAACAGATACGTTCATGATGGCCATCGCCAGGTCCCAGTCGCCTTTCAGCCAACAGAGGCCTTGTTATGAAGAAAAATGGAGGAAGGTTGAGAGCAGAGGCTTATAGAAGAATGGATGGCTGATTTCCAGCGTGTGACCTTTTCGTGCATCTGCAAGGGCATCTGTGTTGTTTTTGTAGCTGCAGGTGGATCGCTCAAGTCCTGGAAGAGGGGAGATATGTCACTGTCCACACAGTTTGACTGCCGAGAAAGAGACTTCATTACAGACCTGTGAGATAAAACTGGCCAAGACAAAAGACAGCAAAGCCACGTGGCTTTATTGTCATTATTCCTTTAGAACATCTTTCTCTTGCCGAAGAACCCTCACTGGAGCTCTTTGGTTTTCTCTCCACAGTCCACAGCTAAGCCAAAGAGTGATTAATTACACAAACAATACCACTGCTAAACTAGTGCAACATGCTGTTGATCAGACATACAATTACAAGCAGGCCTGTAATTAGCACTTTAGAGGATAACTGTTTACTGCATCTCTTCACCTCTGCGGCACCTGTAAACACAACTGATGCTAATTCGTTGGCACAGTATAAATGGTTGGATTGAGCTGGCTTGTGCTGACCAGTCTGTCATGTTATTGGCTCTTAAAAACCACAGAGTATTGTAATAGCTACCCTTGTTTGTTTATGTTAACATCCCGGTGCCAGATGCACAGCTTTGGAGTGGGGAAATAGTTGTTTTTTTTAGCCTTGTCGGAACAGGATCTAAGAGAAAGACATTTTCAAAATCTAGATATTTTCTTTACGAACATTTGGCTAATCCTCAGCACTCTCATGCGGTTTAACCTCAACCAAAACTCATTAAAACGGTAGAAGAGAATATCACCAAAGACTTTCCAGCCAGTAGGCTCAACGCTAACATGATTAAATCATTGATCCCCCAGTAAAGCTCCAGGCCTCTAGGTGCAAAATGACCTTTTAATAAAATCTGAGAAATCTGGTTACACTGAAAATAACTGATCAAAGTTTAAGGTCAGCTGACTGTAGTGGCATTTTATCCATGTGTCGGCGAAAAGGTATTTATTTATCTTTTTCCTTCCTGCACCAAGTAGAGATTTGCTAGCGTGCTGGAGGCCTAATTGCAATCCTGTACGAGACAGACCCATCTCTGCTTTTCATTAGAGCCAGAGGAAGGATCTCCATCAAAGTCCACATCAGCTTTCAAAGCCATGATTCTGGGCAAGAGCACACATTTTCATTACGATGCTCTCAACTGCCATTGGACAAACTAGCTGGTGTGCTCAAACTAAAGATGACATGCGTATCAGAGAGATTCTAAAGTGCACGAGGCTCTGATAGGCAATCAGCACAGATCCACAGCTGAACACTTAAACTGTGAGGAGGAAATACTATATTTAATTATACTTTATTAAAAACGCAAAGGAAGCCCAATCTAAGAGATTGGAGGAGATCAAGCTATCCCCCTCAATAACACTGTGAGGATTGTAATTGTCTTCTTACACAGACTGAAACGAATTTCTGGTTTCAGAATGCCTCTTTTTTATTAATGAGACTAGATAAATACCACTTCATTTCTAATTTAATTAGGCCATAGTATTTACTTCACTGAACCAGTTGGTATTGTGATTCTGAGCACAAATGAAACAAACAAAAAAAACATTTATATTTATGGGTTTGATCACCTAAGGAACTTGACTGCCAGTCAACTTACAAATATGACAGAAGCAAATCAAACAAGAAGAATTAGTCTCTGTGTAATCATTATTTGATTCAAAATATCGAATATTGGTTTTCTGCCCTGGCCCATGTTTCATCACAAATGTTTATTTGGAAGTATTACTAAACAATCTCATAGGTTTACATGCAGATATCCAACTATTCCAGCATATTTCAACAAATCTACACCAGGGCTAAGCTGAGACATGTATTTTTTTAATTTATAATAAAGGAACATTTATCTTAATAATGTTAACTGATAATACCTGTTATTGACTTAAGGCCCAAATGCATGTACATTTACATTTATGCATTTGGCAGATGCTTTTATCCAAAGCGACTTACATTGCATTATACTGTACATTGTTTCTGAGTATGTGCAATCCCTGGGACTGAACCCATATCATTGTTAATGCCGCGCTCTAACCACTGAGCTACAGGAAATGCAGTAGGGGCTTTTAAAAATAAGGCACTCACTCCTGTTTTACGGCTAAACAGTTCAAATTACAATGAAAAACAATAAACAAGCAATTTTTGATCTAGTATTAATTCATAGCTTAACACAGCCGGTAAGTTCCAACACATTAACTGTCAGCTACTGTCAGTAAAATAAGTTAGGAAGCAGAGAGAGAGAAAGAGAGAGAGAGAGAGAGATGCTGACTCAGCAGTTTGCTGCAAAACGCTGCTGCTGGATACATTTTGATAATGAGAGATGAATAAAGCAAATATGATAAATTAGACGGCACATAACACTACTCTAATTAAATATAATTAATCATTTCACAGTGTTCTGAGGTTTCATCCTGAAGAATACAGGCGGTGTGATGCACCGCCAAAGCATAGAACAGTTTGTGGATCATCTCATTACTGAAGAGAAACTGATCCAGGGTCAGTCAGATGATGGGAGGGTTTCTGAACGTGTCCTGCTTGTTCAGCTCCACAGATGGAATTTCATCTTAATTGACAGTTATCTCGCTTCATTTGTCAAGCGGACAGATGCCTGGATACAGGGTCTACCTATAATAGTGACTCCAAAGCCGTGTGCAGGATATCAGAGCTAGGAGTTGAAAATGTTTGAAGGATGCCCTCTAGATGGGTCAGTTATTATGTCATGGTGGCCAATTCTACAACCATTTCATCCTGTTTTTATGTTGCCCTCTGAATCCCTAGAAAGAGATGTGAATAATCTGTCCACACATTGATCTACAGACTGAACTGAGAGGTCAGGCCTTTTTCTGTCATTTACTGAAAGAATTTTGACATGTCTTGTGTAGCGTTAACAAGAGAAACCACATACCTCTGACCTTATTGAACCTGTTTCTTTTCTGTTCCCCCGAACAAGAGCCCCTTGTCCATTCCAGGTTTTCTGGATGTACCTACGGGCATCTCTATTAAAAGGAAGACATCTCAAGGGAGATACAGGTATAGATCTTTCGTTTCTGTCCAGATGTTGATCGAGACCAAATGGATCTGGATTTATCGTACGAGCTCCTCATGCATTGTGCATGTGCGCTAAGAGCCGGACATAGAGCTATGTGGTGAAGTCAGCAGTTTTACACAGATCTGTTGTTTTTCTTTACAGTCGGTTCAGTAAATAAAAAATCTTCTGCCCTGTATCCCCAAGCATTTGGTCCCATATATATTACAGTTCAAGAAGGGGTAGACGTTGTGGTGAGATAACACGATTGTTATATATTCTGAAGGAAATGTGAATGTGTAGTACTTTATTGTATGGAACTACGCTACACAACACTGCTAGGGTGCTGTTGGAGTTAACCAGGGGTTGCTATGTGGTTGCCAAGGAGTTCTAAGTGGTTTTAAGCATGTTGCTCAGGGTAGTTACCTACTTTTCCTAGTAAAGAGCCCAAACCCAAGTTTCCATCATATTCTGTTCCCCCACATACAACACAGCTAAGTTCACTTTTAAGTTTGTGTTTCCTTTTTCTGCCTATTTATCATCCACTATCCAAAAAATTTTTTAGCACACCTCTACTCCACAAGCTGCAAGAATTAAGGTATTAATGTCTATAGCCTGAGTTACATTATAAAGTTTAATACTTGGGGTTAGGGGTTTGTTCAAATCCCCCAGCACGCACCACTAACAATTGAAGAGTTGTTTCTGAATCCTGGTCACTGGTATAGCTATACATAAACACCACGCATATCCAGACATTGAAAGCCTCTAGGGAGCGCAGTTTCTAAGCAATAGCATAATGTTGTCTTTAGAGAGCCCTGGATGCTGAGAAAAATCACTCATGGAATCAGTGATGTATACATTAAGGGAGGGCTGGTGAGGGGAAAATGGGATTGGAGGAGTCCTTCCCACAGCAACAGAAGACAGCCTATTGAATCAACCACATACATGGCTGGGTGATGATGTCATCCTAGGTGATGATGTCATCAGACAGACGCTTTGCACTCTTGCCTCTTTCATAGACTGTGTGAGCAAGACTGCTGCACTTCCACAGTCTCACCTTGAGGCTGTGCCCTCCGCTCTGACATTCATGTCTGGCTATCAAAACAAAGTCAGGTGCGGGTAAGTGCATCGTTCAACACAACAAATATGTGGAGAAAATAAGTAATAGGGTTTAATTATAGTCACCAGGCACGTAAAAAGCTTCATTCTAAATGGATCACCAAATTAATGCATGTACAAAAAGGAAAACACACACACACATATATATATATATATATAAATCAAATCACCTTTATCAGATGTTTCCACTAAAATTCTCTACCTCTCTATTTAATCTCATTTTTGTCTTGGAGAAACAAATTATCGCTAAGCTGGCCAAAACTCGTTAACACACTGTTGCATCCGAAGCATCTACATAAGAAGTTTTGTTATTGGTTCTTATTGTTTCTTAAACTGCATGATCGACTGCATTTTCATGCACAAAGCTTACTTTTCTCATTTTCTAGTTCTTTTGTTTTCTAGTTCTTTAGTTTTCTTTCCCAATCGTCATCCTCTTTCATTGTATAATGGCATTTTCAGCAGACGAGAGGGACATTTAAAAACGTGACCTCACGTCTGTGATCTGATTTCATGCATGGAACAAGGCGCTGCTTTTGTTTGGCCAAAAACACAAGGCATGCCAGTCAACCCATATGAGATCACTACAGCGGCCCCCGTGCGGATGTGTCTGCATCAGCGCAGATTTCTATACGGAGCAAAGGAACAATGTCAGAAATCTGCTTAAGGGCTGCATTTGCATGCTGGCTTGCATGAGAGTTTATGGTTAACAGTGTGGCTCTGTAAGCCCTCGGTCGGCCGTGTTTTTCCAGCTGCTGCTGCTGGCATCGATCCTTACAAAAAGACAGAATGCTTTAGAAAATGGGCAGGACTTACAAAAACAAGATTGTGCCTTTCAAGGAGGTCGCCAAACTGCTCATGCTTATTGAATGATGTTCTTTCCTGGAAAGCGCTCTTTAAAACAATGCATGCATTTACCCTGGCACTTCACAATGTATAGTCATAAACTGATATTATACACATATACTTAATTATATGTTATATTAAAAACATAAAAAAATTACATGTGTATTTTTGTAACCTCTAATTGCAATAAAAGTGGCATACTATACATTTTTATGATCATAATATTTTTTCTCTGTGATTCACTTATGTTAGTCTTAATTTAGATTTTCATAAAACAAAGTTTGCACCCTCGCTTTGAGGGTGGAAGAGAATGAAGCGTTCTGAATGATAGACAATGTTTTCATAGTGCAACAAATAAAGGGTTGACCATAAGGCGATTTGATTTGAATGCTATTCTTTCAAAAGATGAAAGAAAATTTTGTGTATTATGATATGACCCCTTTAATTTGAATCCAATGAACAAAATGAATAAAATTAATTAAACTCCTGAGAAAGTTAAGTTAGCTATTATTTCCTATGGGGCTGAACTGCATGACGTCACAAAGAGCAGATGGGAATATGTTGTCATAGGGACTCATAGGTGCTGTGAGATTTGCAGCATCGCATTACTGTGACAGATGCACTGATTATTGAAAAACAGCACGGCTCAGCGCTGCTGTCGTCGTCATCGCTCTATGGATGTGTCTGGTGATATGCGAATGCCCGGTGACAGAGATGCTTCATCTTTCAATTTCCCTGCACCATAAAAAGTCTCTAAGTCACTCTGCACCAGCTATGTTTACTGGTAAAGCTTTTGTCATCATTATCATGTCAGTGCTGGCTAACCAAAGCAACCTGCAGAGCACTGAATGTGTCACCCATCCAGTCATTCCGCAAGGAATTACATCATCCCCCCATTTATCTTCATAAGTCCTGGTTAGCCAGTCCTTTCTGAACATACTGACCTCTGAAACATAAACAGGAACCAAGAGATTTAACATACATTATAAAATGCATAGTTACGACTCCAAAATCTAATTGGACAAGCCATGTTCTGAGTCATTGAAAAACAGGCAACATATGCAGCTTGGTTCACGCGTCAGTTGAATTCTGTATTAATGTGCCAGACTGCTGTAAATCATTTATTTGAACTAATATTACCTGCCCTAAGATTGTTTTAGTGTGATTAGACTTATAAATAAGCACAATTTATGTTGGCTTTGTGTAAGCCAACTTTTATTCATAGTGAAATCATTGTAACACCTAGTATTGCTCATTGCTTTATTTTAAAATACAGTATTTTCCAACTACAAGCTCTTATTAGATTAACCAATACAAAACTGAAATTAAAACATGCACATTTTATATTAATATAGCACATTATTGGCAAACATAAATAAGCTCTTCATGAACAGTGCTGTCTAAGAAAACCTGACTACACAAAGCACACAGTTTAATACATTAACTGTCTTCTAAGATGACAAAAACATTTTGCATAGCACTTGTACTGAGACGTGTACTGAGTCTCTTTATGTGTCTTTAATATGGCTACTTAAAGTGTCTGATATATTTGTCCCTGTGAATAATGGATTCTGGCTCTTTTCAGCGCCAGTGATGAGTGACTTCCACAGCAGAGCTTCCAGACTGAAGTTGCAAAGCTCACCTCTATATGAACCCACTCATATTTGGACACTGGGACATTTTCTCATGTTTCCTCAAAGTGGACTATGTTACAGAAGCTGGCCACTGTGATGAGCTCCTCATGTTGTAAGCTGAGCTGCCGGAGAGCCAGATGATGTAATGCTGAGCACTCAGTAAAGAGCTCTGATGATATCAGCCTCTGCAGAGACATCAAAATCACCCTCATCATCCTCCTCTTCCTCATCATCTCCACTCTTTAGATACTCAAGACTGACATACTGTAAAGAACAAGATGTCAATGTTAAGCTGCTCAGCATGACCCTATTAACCCCTTCTAGTAGATAAGAAAACAGTCTGGGTATAAATAAAAACATTTTTCTACATCTTTCTGTATACATATAGACAGTCAGTCAGATAGATAGGTAGGCAGGTCAGCAGATGAATGAATTTTATATAAACATATATAGTGTTACTTGATCAGCTATATTACCAGATTACCAGTGCCTGATTCTTCTGGTGCCATAAGCCAATCAGCATTGTCATGACATCATGACAAGCGATTAATCACGACATTTACAATTCAGGTGATCCCATCAGCAAAGTTGGCAGATTCTTCATTCTGTACTTCTGGGTAGTCCTGCGCCAGCCAAGTGACCACCAATGAGATGAAAGGAAACGTTAACAAACAGCTTTCACCAGATATTACAGACCACCTTGGTGGAGATCATGACACATTTGTCTTCTAAGTAGAGTTAAGCAGAGAGATCTGAGGTTAAGTCCTCATCAGAAGAGCTGATGTGAGCATCCTCTGTAATGCCACATGTTTTGTGGTAAAGAGCCTCAACCATTTATTCATTGCATCATCTATGTACATTGGCATCACGGTCTTAAGAGGAAAGTAGTCATAACCTCAGATGATCTTTTGGATTCACATGCACCTGTTTTTAAGGGTTTGCTGGCACCCAATGAAAGGTGGCCCTTACTTCATATCCTCTCAGGGGGCCACAGCTGGCCAGTAAACTTTTGCCCTTTCCATTCAGTTGTCAGTTTTGATGAAATGACTGAAATGTGGTTTCAGATGATACATCGGAAGTGAATGACTTGTGAGAGCCATGTTTGGCCAATGCACTAATGTAGAACCTCCACTATGGTCCTCTCTGCCCTGACTTCCTCTCTGTGCTCGGAAGACCACAAAAAGCAGCATGAGTCAAGCAAACACTTGTTGTGATGTCATGAGCAGTTGAACAGCACCTGTTTTAGAACAAAGTCAGGGGCAGTTCGCTCTTGCTGCCTTATGGGCAAGATTTCATCAGCTGCGTGTTAGGTCACAGGGGCCTTTTCCAAAAACAGCTTTGACAGGAGGACACAGGCTTCCACTATTCCCCTTTTCATAAGTGTGATTTATAATACAACTGTAATGATTGAAACATGGTACGAGTTCCTAGTACAAATTGACTTTACATCTGACAATTAATGTTACAAGCACTCAGTGAGCAGCTTGAAATAATGAGGTAACATTTTGCCTGAACAATTTTGTTCTAACAATGTGGGTTTGTAGGACATTTCAGTTAAAAAAAAACAAATAAATGCCTTCAACCTAGTTAATATGCCTTATAAAGGCATATTAGCACAAACGGTAGCACAAACGGTGTGAGGAATCATGTACCTTTGATGAAATGCTAGAGATCTGAACAAACTGCCAACCCTAAATATGAGCAACAGAAAAGTGAAGTTTTCATTAACAAGTGCCACTAATTAGCATAAATTAGCATTAAAAATAGCATTTTAAATTATGCTGAATTCCAGAATGTGAGTGTGGTCTCAGACATTAGCACCCCAGTGTTTGTCTGAACACATGGGTCAGATTCTTACAATAAAGCACTCTTTTATCTTAATGGAAACTTGGGAACCACAACCAACTTTTCACAAATATTGTCACAGCACACATTAATGTTGCATTAACCCTCTGAGCAGTCCCTTTGGGAACAGACTGTCCATGTTTTTGACTAAATATTTTAATATACAAGCAAGATATTAAAAAGCAATCAGGCATATTGCTTCGATTAGATTAAAAAGTGATTTTTGTCAACTCAGCAACAGCATATTGCCAGTCAATTAAGAAATAACCTGATGGAGGGCAGTGAAATAATCTGCACTAAAAGTCTGACAGTCTTCTTTTAAAAGGGTCAACGGCCTGATCTTTACTCACTAGGGGCTTTAGACACACAATATGCTTCGTTCTGCATGCGGGAGGCTTTCTGGGTTTCAAAACGAAACATCAATGAAGGCCCATCACCTCGGTCCTGTGCACCTCAAGCTTGTTTCTCATTTTCCCGCACAACAGAAATCAATCCAAAAGTCATTCACATATTAATTTTCAAAATGCGGTCCCGCTGTTTCAACCAATTTGAGAATTGGCTGACAAATGATTCCTTTTCACATTATTACTTCAGTATGTAACAGCCAGTGGGATCCAGATTTGGACACTTTCCCCTCAGTTAATAGTCTTACCTTATGATCATCAATCTTGGCCGACAGATAATATTGATTGGAGGCCAGATTAAATCAGAGTTATTCCATTGCTGTGGGTATTACAGAGTGCAGCTCTTATATTGAAATGACTCTTGATTTAATATCAGAAGAACAATGGCCAGATACATGCAGCTCTCATCGTCTGGTTTCACCCGAAGGGAACTTTAAAACAGAAATAAAAATGTCTTAAAGAGAATGTTTGGGATTTAAAAAGTTGTAAAAATGTAAAAAAAAAGGCTTATACAATTTTGCATAAAAACTTTGTGCAAATTTGTGACATTGTGTTTCATGGAAATTTAGGAAGTCAGATTTCTTTGTAAATTGTCTCAAATAATTCTGGGATAACACAGATAATCAGGGTCCACAGTAGTTGAGTGCATGTTATCTTTAAAACAATTCCAAATACTATGAAATTGTTTAATTCAAGTATGTTCAATCTTTTACTCAAGCTATTTTGCTGAAATGTAATTTGTAACAAAATATATGCACTGTTAAATTAAAAGTTGCAAAGAAAAAGCATTTGTACTTGTGGTTTCAACGTTTGGACCCCACTTTAAATTTACTTAAACATTCATATACTGACTCAACCCTCTAAAATTAGATTTCTGACTTCAAATAATTAGTCTCAGTCAGAAAAGCCTCAAGGTGTCATATTTAGTTTGAAAAGGTCAATGCGTTTTAGCATAAAATTGGCCTTTTACACAGCAACATCAACTCAACTAGTTCTCATGAATACCACTAATCTAATCACACCCACAGTGAGTGTGTCACACATGTTGACTGGTATGTGTGACGCGCCCACCCTCACGGCCACAGTGGTCCAATGGAAAATGACACTTGCTGGCGTGAAGATATGAGATGGCCAAGGAAGACAGACCTCTGGCCCCTTTCTGAGCTCTCAGACACGCTGTGAAAATGATGATAGATTGCATGTTGAAGGGACCCCAAGTGCAGTAAAACTTGCCCAAAGAGCACCACCTGCTGACAGCTTATGCAATTTATTCTTTATGCAGACATCCTGTAGAGCTGTCTGTAGGCATGTATGAAGGAGAGAGAGAGAGTGGAAGAGAGAGAGAATAAGAGATAAATATGTCTTCATTCATGTTTGTCCTAACTTACTGTATGGAGGCCTCATGTAAACATTTACATTGTGGTTTTACACAGAGGGATGCATTCATCTGTAGTTGTGTTTTTAGGAGCTGATTATGTATATATACATGCTATATATAGGGAAGAGTAGGACTAGTTGTCACATGGGCTACAGAATATTTTTGTAACCATTATGTTTTGAAGTCTAATTGCATACAGTGAAAGTTCATTTCTGTTGTTGTGTTTATAAGGTGGTTTCAAGCACCCACTTTAGAAGTCTTAAATTAGAAATGTTATTTAAATGATGTACACATTTCAACATTTTTAAAAATGTCAACATCATCATATTTTTTTAATTGTAAAAACCGCAATGCAAATGTTTACATGACATACAATATGTTAGTACAAACACAATGAAGACATATATTAATCTCTTATACTCTCTCTTTCAAACAAGGAAACTCAATAAAACCACATTGGCATATATTAAGGCAAAGGTCAAGTATATAATGAAGGAAGATGTCAAGTAAAAGGTCAGGTAAAAACTGTGTTCCCAGGACTTTTATTATAAATGTGAATTTGGGGCAGGTTTTCACATTTCTATTGGGTGTACTTGTCATGTTTTTTATACATTATTATTATTTAGTTAAATGCAATTATATTAGGTAAAACAGTTTTATGTGCTGTTTAATATGAATGATTAATAAATTGGTTTCTTCTTTTATATTTTTATTGTCTAAAAATAGCTGAACATCCCATAAGCTGTTTAATAGCAGGTCTTAATTGTGACAACTTAACCTGTACAGTTACCTCATTATTATGGCAAGTTGTCACTAAAGGTTATTTTTTAATGATCTGTAGTTTTAAGATCCAAGTTTTAAGGTATGTGCCTATACAGAAATAAAATATACAGACTATATAAAGAGAAATATTCACCACAGTACAAAATATGACAACCAGGCCCTGTCTTCCCTATACTACATACAAAAACACATATTTGCAAACATGTAATAAATATTTAAATCCCTATAAAACACTTTTGGAACTGTGTCATTGAAAGCTCACAGCCTTACTAACTATTTGTCTAAATCCTTCTCACCATCAGAGGATGAGTGCTCTCCATGCACTCTCTCCCTGTTAGTGGCTGCCTGATTTCAACCACATTTTTCCCACTAAGCCCTAAAGTAGAGAGGAACAGGAAAGCTTAAGGGCAAAATAAAGCCTGTCATATGACTACATCTGGCCACTTATAATAATGAGCTGTTTATGGTCAGACGAAGCGTGCTCAAGAAGGTCTGCTCTGTCCAACTGGAAGCTCTCAAAGAAGCACAGTTGAGACGAAGAAGAGGACATTAGCTTTAAGCACTCTGACCGCTTACAATGTTCAACAAAATCAACTTTAGCTGCAAGAGCAAAGTTCCAAAAGCATAGACAGTTTTGTAGCAATGCAAAGACATTCTTGCATTTGCACTCGAGCTGTGATGAGTCCCGGACGAGTCTCTCAGTAAATCTCACGGGGGGCCAAAAATGACATATTTCCAAGATAAGGCTTCTGGGTCAAGATCAAAGTCAAGGTCCTGTCAAGTCTCATCACGCTCAGATGGGCAAAGCAGCCTTAATTGTCGATACAGCATGAGGGTATTGACACCTGTGACTCCCCCGCTGGAGGGTTTAGTCACCTTCTCTTTCACCTTGTCATTTAGGACAGCTTCTATTTTTAAAAGTGGCCTGGTATGCCAATATTAAAAAGGTCGCAATTTATGAAAGGCCAGGGTCAGAAAAGTACTGATCAATGATCTGTATTCACTTCATATCCAGAGATATCCCCAGTGCGGACTCGACGCTCCTGCCGATATTGTTCTTTTTGGCCCGCTACTGATCTTACAGACGGATCGATACGCACAGTGGTGGCCCGACGTGGTGGAGAATACCTCATTTG
>JAZGTJ010015140.1:0-13581 GCA_036877575.1 Botia almorhae
TTCACCTTGCGCTGAGATGCGGTTGCGTTGCGTACGCCAGACGCGTGCCGCTCCTGCCGCTGCTGAGTAAACAACTTCTCGTAAAGAATGACTAGAGGTGTTTTTTCGGTTATGACAAGTGATTCTCGGAGAACAAAAGCGCACACACAACTTCGAGCTGCTGTGGAAGGCATACCGCGACCTTGCAAAATTTAACAACGGTACATTTGTCTTAACACTGTAAAACGCGTAATTAAATTTGACAAGATTAAGAATTTATTACACCACACGAGCCGTTACGTAAAAGGATGAATGTTAATGGATATATTGAACCCTGCTTGCAATAAAAATACACCCTACAAATATATATGAAAATTGTTTAAACTTATGATAAAACGAATTTTATTCAAATTAATATTATTTTTCACATTCATATCCTACGTTTCATATAATTTCATATTGGACTTATTCAATAAATATGGTCTTAGGCACATATAACAAACTGCGGCTTGGAATAAGATATTTCCCTTAACCCAACAATCAGAGAACGACAGAAGAGTTTTCACGTCCATTGGTTGTTGTCTGGAGTCCCCTAAAACACTCACTCACAGGGGTCGCTCAAAAACGGCTGTTTTTAAGGTTTAAACAGTCTGGACTTTTTTTATTGTTAACACGTTAAGGCTTTATAATATTGCTTCACAGAAGGAATCTTTGTCCCCTAAGACAAAATTTGGCCCCTCATTATTCGAAATCATCACAGTTGGAAAGGCGGAACCGATGGGTTATTTTGTGGACGCGCATTATGGCGAGCTTCTCCGTGTGATTAGTTACACTTTATTCATTCTTTTCTCTTACAGTAGACGTGGTACACTATATGTCTCGATTAATTTCGCCCTTTTATACAGGATGATAAAGGAACAGCGCTTTCACGGAAAGAAAACCTCAACCGACTCTGGGCAAGTTTGCTTGAATGACTGCGCCGGGTTTTGCGTGTGTGCGCCCGCAATGCGCGTGGAGTGGGGAGGGGGGCAATAAATTGTGTAATTTCTCTTAACTGGCCGAGGCATTCACGATCAGTCCGGCATTTAAGCCCCGCAGCCCCCTCCAACTTTCTTTCTCCCCTCTTCCTCCTCTCTTTTTGAGCGCAGTAAGGGCGTTTAGAAAAGAAGCGTGGGTTCTTTTCACTCGGGCTGGGAGTATCTGAAACATATCCACCATGCTCTGTCCGCGCATTTGCAGAGTCCAATTAGCGTTTTGTAAGCCCTTTATTCTTTCACGATACTTTAAGCTAAGGAAATTTCGCCGTCATTCCAGAGTGTCATAATTAATATGACATCTGCGCGTCCGAAGTTCTATTGAACCACCTCTGCTGTAAAATAATAAAACAAAAACTCACACAAAGCGTCTGTTTTCTTTTCATAAGCAGGAGTTTGATATGCGGGATTATATTTCAATTTGTTAGCTGTTAAAACTACATTGCAAAGTTGTTTTGGGGGTGATGACTATTCATTGGGCTACTTTCGGAGCAGGTGCTGCGTGCGCAGCTATTTCAGAAAGACCGGACTGCTGTAATTACCCTCATTTTCATATTCATTCGAACCTGACGCTGATGCCTCGTTAACGACTCTACAGCAATGCAACACATATACATTTTAAAAACGCATTTTGATAACGTTTTACGTTGCTGTGACCTCCTTACGCATTTTAGGCTACATGTTTATTATTACACAAGGCTAATAATAACAACATTTTGCTCATACGAGTATAGACCCACTTTAGCGTTTACATTTTCAAAAAACGTGTAAGACGTGTCAATAAGCGGATGATTCAGGATTCATTCACTTGAGTGCGTTACCTGACACCATGCCTCGACTGTATGATTACATTTCTATACAGAGGGAATGTACTGTATCCTAAA
The DNA here is from genome assembly GCA_036877575.1 of Botia almorhae. NCBI lineage: Eukaryota > Metazoa > Chordata > Actinopteri > Cypriniformes > Botiidae > Botia > Botia almorhae. The sequence goes on from JAZGTJ010015140.1 coordinate 1,898, forward strand.
TTTACTGCACCTTGCAACACGCAGGTGTTTGGCGTCCAGATGTCTCCAAAAGCTAATTTTCATTCAAAGAAATTCGTTGCTGATGTTTTTGCACCTTGTAAAGATATAAATAATGTCATTATTTTGCAATGTATTCATATTTTTGACGATTACAGATTACCGTTTGGTTATGGTGATATTTACATATGTATCGAGCTAATATTTAGATATAATCCTATCTAATCTGTGTACTGTGATTAAATGAATGGTGTTCGGACGGAATTTAGATGGACTTCAGGGGTATTTGGATGAGTAAGATTAGTAATTTTCTATACTGTTCTATACTGTTACTGTACTGTACTGTACTGTTGTATTTTCAATGGCGATTTAAACTGCAGAGCCAACAGTAGCTGAGACAATCAAAAGTTATTAATGCGTTAAGGCAAACATAATTTACAGCTCACTGGTCAAAATCAATGCCAATGATTCTGTTATGGTTCGTAAGTTCGTAAATGTAGGAAACTATCTCCACCTAGTGGTTAAATCGCGGTTTGCATGAACGTGACAAGACGCGACACGCTGGTTCAGCATTAAACAGTTTGAACAACCGATAGGTTAACAAATTGTAGTGTTTGCTTTCAATATCTGATTATTTAAAACTAAACGCAAACTACAGATTGTCTATGTTTAACATATAACATCCAGGCATCACATATACGCTCACCTGGACTCAATTAATGAACAATTGGCGCCATTGCATGGACACAAACCAAACATCAACACGTGGACGTGTGTAAATCTTATAACGATCGTCGCATCTTGTTTAATTCTATTCTAATACCTTCAAAACATGATAATCTATTATTTTATCATGAACCCTCTTATAAAATTAGTATTCCATCATTGTTTAAGGGCCACACAAAAATAATCGTTACGAAATACTGACTTTGAACTCTGAACTTTACCTACACCGACAGATAACAAAACACAAACCTGATGGGCTGTGCTGGCCGCTTCCAAACATCCCACACATTGGCCGTGCGGGGGGGGGGTGCTCTTAAATTGCACGAATTTTGGAAGGAAGTGGACAGAAGCATCCGACGCATCAACGTCACCTGAGGACTGAAGCAAGAATGGATTTAGGTCTCAGACCAATAAACGGCGAACAGGGAAGAAAGGTGATTATTTTTTAGATTTTTTAACTGTATAATATTTACTTTAACTTGTATAAATTTCGTCATATATTTAATTCGACATTTATAATATTTAAATTACTTTACACAATTTCCGAGATAACAAGAATAAATAATTAAGCGGAAAAAGGTTAACTAGATTGCAATTTAATATTAATAATGTTGTGCACAAATCTTTACAGTCATTTGATGTGAACCTATATTTGTTGACAGTTTACAGTGCGTCAACAACAAGCACGTTTTGGGTTATATTGAAACATGGATCATTTCGGTTCCCTTGCACAACAGGAAAACGATTAACTAGTACTAATTTAAAGCCAATTAAACTATTCACTCACTAAGCGATGATTCCATTTTATGTGATGGGCATTTGATGGATTTGGTATCGAACTGCATTAACTTCACATTGTTAATGTGGTTGTGTTGTCGGAGGTCAGAGGTCATTTTCGCTTTCTGTTTGTTTAACAGGGCTCTCTGACCTCCTCCTACCTGGAAGAATCAACCAACAAATCAGGTGTGCTCTCCTGCATCTTCTGCCTGAAGGAGGGGGTCGGTTCCCTCGCCAGGGCTCTTAGACTATTTGAAGTAAGTGTTAAAGGGTGAAAACATTTGTATTATATAATCTGAGACACTTTCAGAGTCTCACTGTCTGTCTCTCTGTCTGTCTCTCCATTTATCTTAAGCCAAAAGGTGAGGGTGAAGAATAGTGAAAGATCATAGGACATTTCTAGAAATACAAACACTGAACAGAACGTATTCGGGAGGGATTTGGTCATGTGGGTGATGTAAGGGTTTGTTTGGCAAGGTTAGTGAAGTTTGTGATCTGCCCTCAGCTGATAAAACAGCAAGGAAATGTCGACCCCACAGCACTGTGATATTTGTTAACTATGAAAACATGAGACCATAGGCTATGAAAGGCTATGAGGCTATGAACTATGAGCAGATGAATATATTACAGTTACATTTTTACCCCTTTATTGGCAGAGGTGTAAATGAGTGATCAACTAAAGGTCATATCTATACCAAGTGCCTCTGTAGGATGACCGGCTAGTTTTAAGAAACCTTTAACACAGTCTCGTGCTGTCTTAAACAGTGACTTTATGCCTCATCTTGTGTGTTTTGCTCATTTTACGATAGTGTGGAGTAGCATTAAAGAGACAGTTCAACCAGAATTAAATTCTCTTATTATACACTTAAACCCACGTGACTTGTCTTCCTATAGAACACAAAGAGATGTTAGGCAGAATGTTATGAGGACTGACAGCCTCGGTCACCATTTACTTAAATTGTATAGGAAACAAAATGCAGTGAAAATGCAATGAAAGTGAATGGGGTCCGAGACTGTCACTTACTAACATCCAGAGATGATAGTAAAGGGAGTAAATATGACAGATTAAAAATGTTCTGGTGAACTATGTATTTAAGAGGCATGTGCAGGCATATAAACCTTATTCAATAAATAAAAAAGTCAATAAAAAGAACAATAAAGAGTAAAGATAAGAATTTCCCTGAAAAGTGACCTGACCCTATAAAACATATAAGTATTAATGAAATAAAGCAGAATTTTTGTCCTCTGAAAATCAGGTTATTCGGTTTATGTAAGATTACACATATGTTAAGGGGCATGAACCCCGGTAACATTAGACATTTGTGTGATTGATTGAGGTTTAACTAAACTCATGTCTGTGTGACGCAGAAGACAAGATGGAGGTCAAGCATTTACAAAATGAAAAAAATCAGCAATGTTTGCTTATAAAGGGTTTTTCCCTTGAACTCCCCTAAAGTGATGTTTTATTTGATTTAGTCCCTTTTGGGGACAGTTTCATCTCTTATGTGCGTACGTGCGTACACACACATACATGGTGTCATGCCCTGAATTTGTAATAATGCCAAGATTTTTTGATTCGTTTCCAAAATTTCTACCCCACTTGTATCAAAGTTCAAGGTGTTTAAGAACAGATTCAATCAAACAAATCTAAAGCACACGACCGGTTTTAATAAGTGATTGCCAGGACATTATAATGCGATCATTTTCTGATTATATATTGACGATTACACAAACATTCTACATTTTACAAAGTGCTATTAAACTCCCTATTCCCCAAATTTCACCTGCTGCTTAAACTAATGAGCCGACTGCATCTCTGTGCTTCTCTGGTGCTCTCAAATCAATAATGGGTATGTACTAAACGCCTCTGGTGCCACTATAAAGATTAAAGCTCTGCTGCTGGCTTCTGATTGGCCATTCTGTACCTCCCTACTCCACCCCCTCTACTCCGCCCTCCCTAGTCGCCCTGGATATTCCATGCAGACAACTAGAAACTTCCATATTAATGTCTGCGCCTAATCCAGAGCAATTTAATGTTTGCTGTGTATACAAAGGATGTTTTTGTAAAAACATGAAAACAACTAGATTGATTATCTCTCTATTCTTGATTTACTGTCTGGCTCAGACAACATGTATGACCGTATATTAATTATTAAGGTTTATTATAATCTTTACATAACAGACTTTTGAGGCAGTTCAAAACACAAAAAAGTATCACCATCATGACAGTGAAAGTCATATAAACACAGATAAAAACATCAGAGATGTTGCACTGTGTGTTGCACTGATGTGTTTGTCAGTGCTGTACTGGTGCCGTACGGTAACTTGGTGTACTGCAATGTGCAATGAATTAGCAGTGTCACACAAACTGCTCACAGACAGCCTGTTTTTTTCGATGGATTTGAGCGCCACCTCGTGGTCAAATATGATGTACAATTTGAATGTGATGCTGTAGTTCACTTTCAAATGCACAGTACTTTTAAAGATTTAGATTTTAAAATGTACTTAAACAGCAATGAATATTAAAAAGTCAAAAAAGAGCATATACTTCAAATAAGTTTTTAACAGCAATACAATAATAATAATTTACACATTTAAATAAGATTAATTTTAATTAATTTCAATTAATTTGCTTTATACCATTATGTATTTGAGTGAACATCATTTTTTATATCAATGTGCCAGTTTAGATTTATTCTTTATTGCATTTATTCATCATTAAGTTTTTCTCGTCCATATTGTGTGTGTACAGGAGAAGGGCATAAATCTGACCCACATTGAGTCTCGTCCATCACGCAAGAACAATGAGGAGTACGAGTTTTTCATCAATGTCGATCCGGCCTCCTCTAAAATTATTGATGAAATTGTCGATGATCTACGCACACAGATCAGCGGGCAGGTACATGAGCTGACTCGCAACAAACAGAAAGACACAGGTGAGATAAAACACACACCACAGTTTCACTATGGTATTATTGCAAGAGATGGAAAGACAGACAGTGTCAGAGGAGGGTAAGAATTGGATCACACAGAATGTGAAGAAAACAAAGCTTGTGTACAGAAATAAGACTGACGTAATCGCTCTTAAATGTTACCATGGAGATAGATGACGCGTACCCTCGCGCTCTGACCCTCTTATTGGTTGTTTCCAGAATTACATTCGTTTAGTTTTTGAGCACCAACAGACTCACGGAAACAAACTGAAAGCATATTCAACAAATTCTGTGAGTCAGTTCAGCAGGGCAAGAGGTCAGAGTTCAATACAAAGACTGACAGACCAACTGACCTCACCACAATTCCCCCCTTTATCCAATAAGAAAACACAAAGCAGGGGACATTTATGGATATTAATGGGCTGTGAGGAAAACCAGCCAGGATCTTCGGTCAGACTCAGTTCTGGGTCTTTTGTTCTGACCGCCCCAGGCTGGACCTCACTGCTCAACTATGTACTGATGGCTGGACCCCCAAAGAGTTTAACTGTCATAAATATATAGAAGATATACAGTCTGACTGCTGTTGAGTGATTTGACCTCATAGCCTGGATAGCACTGGAACCCTTTTGTTTATCATCTCATTAATCTCCATTAGAATGCCAATTATAATGAATACAACATTAGCTCAATTTCATAAAGCCTTCTAAAATCAAACAATGGAAATACTATTGATGGGAGATAAAGACTTAATGTTTCAGCCTTGAATCCTTGAAAGATATCGCTGAAGAGTTTTGTTAATTTGACTAGATATCCACGAGCATAACAATGATTTTCTGATTTTCTGGTGTTTTCTCTACCTCTCAACTGTTGGTAGAACAGTACAAATAAACAAATGGTAGCTGTGTCACTTCCTGTACCAGTAAGATGGTCACTTCCTGTTCCTGGTCAATATTAGCTGCAATGTTGACCAGACCTTTTGTTGTGGTCAGTCTATGAGAGACCAGGACTGAATTGTCTGTAGAACTTTAATTATATCAATATTAAATATACATCTGAAAAAATGAAAAAAAACTTGTTCCAATTCAAAGACATCCAGGCAGTTTAGAAAACATACAGTAAACAGTTTATTGAACAGGAAACAATAATACAAAATGTTCTTCTGCTTTTCCCTTTCAATTGTCATCAAAGTTCCATGGTTTCCCAATGACATCCAGGACTTGGATCGTTTTGCCAACCAGATTCTCAGTTATGGGTCAGAGTTGGATGCAGACCATCCTGTAAGGCTCTGTGTGTGTGTGTGTGTGTGTGTGTGTGTGTGTGTGTGTGTGTTTGTCTTGTGATTTAAATATGTGGTTTACGAGGACACAAATGTGTACGAGGACATGTGTAAAGCGTGTATAACAATGTTAACATGATGTACAGGGACACTTCTTGTGTCTTCATAAACTGAATTGCTTAAAAAACAAATGAAATGGTGATTTTTGTGTTAATTAAAAATTCCAAACGTTTTCAGTCAGAGTTTAGGGGATAGAATATACAGTTTGTACAGTATAAAAACAATTACATCTTGCTTGTTTGTGTGTGTGTGTTGTGTTGTGTTTGAAGTACACGTATGAGTGAGTTCAGGAAGGGGGTGGGCACACATGAGCGAAAGTGAGAGAGAACTTTTTCATTTTTATGTAAACGCATGCATGTGTAGGCGTACACAAGTGTTTTTGAAAGATCTCTAGTTTGTCTGTGTGATGCTAAAAGCTCACAGTCAGAATGGATGCATCACTCTCTATTCTAATGGAAACGGGCGGGGGCCTCAAATTGATGTCATCGCTTTAATTGGGCCCCTGTAATTATAAATAATTGCTGCGGTCATTAAACCGAAATGCATTCGTTCTACAAAGGCTTCATTTAAATGAGCATTTCACTGCCGTGTGCTGCTTGAGCTGAGTAATACTGTCAAAGGCTACTGAGAGATCAGACAGATCAGACCTAGCTGTAGATATACGCTCTGACGTCTTGCCTTTTTCTTCGCAGGGTTTCACGGACCCCGTGTACCGCGCCAGGAGAAAGGAATTCGCTGACATTGCGTACAACTACAGACAGTAACTATTGCCTTTCCATATTCCCATCCCGGTTTTCCGTAGTGGGATGTTTCCCACCTCTAGCTCTTCCCTGTTTATTGTACATTCTATGGAAAATTGCCCTGCGTAACAAATGGGGTAAATTACAGGGTTCCAGTGCAGTCCGGAGCGCCAGTAGCTTTGTCACCATAATTGAGATGCATTATTCACACGGCCACTACAAAGGGCAGGAGCGTTGAATGCGACGCCCCCTGAGGGTCATTTACATACAGGCTTCAATCGATAAAAACACCACTCGTCTCTCCAGAACTTATATTCAGTCACATATGACGCGCGTGGGCTTGCGTGTGCGTGTGTCGACACACACACCTGGTTACGGTGATGTTTTTGGTGTGTGATTTAAAGAAACAGTTCCTAAAAACTAAAAATTCTGTCATTATTTTTTCGCCTTCCAGTGGTTCAGAACCTGTGTGCTTTATAGTTTAGAAACCTTGATCTAATCTGTTACGCTAAAAAACATACACGTTTTTATAGTCCTGTAAAACTATTTCATAGTACGAGATACTGGAATAAATTTAACTCGCTGATTCAGTAATCTGGTTTTAATAGTCCGGTTAAAAGCTTATTGACAGGAAGATTATCAGTGAATGACCTAAACTTTTTGCATAATTGCTCATTTGTGACAATTAAAAACTGCCTGTCCGGGTGAAGTTTCTTAAAAAATACTGTAAAAATATATTTAAAAAATACTTTAAATGTAAGCGCCTCTCACATGTTCTCCTAGTGGACAAGCTATTCCACGTGTGGAATACACTGCTGAGGAAAGAGCCACATGGGGGACGGTTTTCAGAGAGCTGAAAACACTGTACCCCACACACGCCTGCCGCGAGCACAACCGCGTGTTTCCTCTGCTGGAGAAATACTGTGGCTACCGCGAAGACAACATACCACAGCTGGAGGACATCTCACGGTATCTGCAGTGTAAGACTGTCCTTTACAAGATCATGTTTACAGTCATAAACGCTCATATAAAGAGGAATAAAAGGTCCACAAAATGGAATTGCAAAAATAATGACCAACACTCCCTCCCACCATGTAATTGGTCAGACAAACAGATAATTCCACCCCTGAACTGATGCCATTGGTTAAGCCAGCGCAGCTGTGTCAAAGTGTGTCAGAGTAGCAACACTGAGCTAAACTTAATGTTAAGCTTTCAGCAAAAGAACCTATCAATGGCTTAACTGTGGTTGCTATTGCATATTAAACTGAGATTTAAGAGGAAATTCTTTTGCACTTTAACGGAGCTGCTGAATATTTCAGTGATAATTTCAATGCCATCAAAGGACAAAACAAGTATTAATTAGTCAGGTTACTCAGTTGGAAAGTGGTAGATGGTATATCCCCCATCTACTGCCACACAATCGTAATTATATAGTGATATCATAGTGATATATATAGTAATTATACAGTGATATCACCGGTCCTCTTTTTGGCAAAAGCAGGTTGTTTTGATACACACTAACTCGCCCTTGCACTTTTTTCCCAGCATGCACTGGGTTCCGTCTGCGTCCCGTGGCCGGTCTTCTCTCTTCTCGTGACTTCCTGGCCGGTCTTGCTTTCCGCGTGTTTCACTCAACCCAGTACATACGCCACGGCTCTGAGCCCATGTACACACCTGAACCGTGAGTCGACCAGCCTTCGTCTCTGTGTTAGATAAATACACCAAATGCATGTCATGGCATATGTAGATTCAATACAAAAATAACCCCTACGCTGCAAAAGACACATACTGTAACATACTGTATACTGATACTGGTAATAATTTGGTTGCTAATGGATGTGTTTGGTTTTTCGCACAGTGACATTTGTCATGAACTGCTGGGACACGTTCCGCTGTTTGCCGACCCATGTTTTGCGCGATTCTCACAGGTTTGATGCCCTCATATGCTTAACGCTTTATTGTCTTATTTCTACAAATGTGTTATATAATATAACATAGTGATGTGATTTCCACATGTGATGTTTTCTGTCTGATCAGGAAATTGGACTTGCTTCCTTGGGAGCACCTGATGAATTTATTGAGAAGCTGGCAACAGTGAGCGTGCCTTTAAATTACTTTACATTTGAATTTTGAATAACTGAATGATATGATATAGGACTGATTGACAGTTGACAGGACACAGGGTAAACGGAGTATGTTGTAAACATGCTGTTTGCAGGTCTATTGGTTCACTGTGGAGTTTGGCCTGTGCAAGCAAGGGAACGATATAAAGGCTTACGGTGCAGGACTGCTGTCATCCTTTGGTGAGCTACAGGTGTGTATACTTGCACAAGACACACTCTAAATCTTCCTCTTTCTTGCCCTGGGTCCTGATATAGACTCACAGTGGCCTCATAAGGAGGCAGTTCGCTGTGAAAATGAATAGGGGAAAATTAATGGGGAGTGAAAATCAATATAGTTAATCAATACAGTAAACAAAAGGCTGGTAATGTTTATAAGCTTTACCTATTAAAAGAACATAGGTGAGGGCTTACACAACCTCACTGTCGTTATTAAGCTTAATCAGTTTAAAACCTCAATAGTGAAAAACAGACAGAAACTGTTATATTGTTGTATTGCAGTATTGTTTGACCGGCAAACCAAAACTTCAGCCCTTTGAGCCAGAAAAGACCTGCCTGCAGAAATATCCCATTACAGAGTTCCAGCCTGTTTACTTTGTGGCGGAGAGTTTTGAGGATGCCAAAGAAAAAGTCAGGTAAAGCCACTGAAATTAAAGCCATATCTGGCCCTTTAAATACAAAGCCATATCTGGCCCTTTAAATATAACACTCTGCATTTTCTAACGATCCCTGTTCTTGTGTTGCTGTTTTTTAGGAAATTTGCATGCACCATTCCCAGGCCTTTCTCCGTGCGCTACAACGCCTACACACAGCGCATCGAGGTGCTGGACAACACGCAGCAGCTGAAAAATCTGGCTGACAGCATCAGTGGTGTGTGTTTTGTCATTTTTAGTAAACAGAGAAAAAATGAGGATCATATCAATGGTTCTGACTAAGTAAACTGTCAAAGGAGTGTTAACGTGCAACCTATTATTGTACTTCTACAATAATAAAGCTAAATTAACTGTTTTTAAGTACAAATTATATTGCAAAATATACTGAATCAATACTGTGTGAAATTCTGAAGGGGCATTTCATGTAGAAATAATTCTCTATGGTAACAACAGCACAGGTTGTTTTTCTAGTGTATTATTGTTGTCTGTGATTGTTGACTCCAGCAGAAATCCTTTTACATCAAGAACAAACAACATTTCTATTGAACACTTGATATGAACCTATAATTTATTAATCAGCCATATTTTGATGAGCTACTGAATCGTGTGTAGCCTCATTTTAATTCTCTCTTAAATGTACGTCATACTCAAAGTATTTTGCTACTAATATTTTGCGTTTTAATATTTTTCTTAGGCGAGATGTCAATCCTGTGCAACGCGCTGCAGAAGATGTAATAAACGATGGCGAAGGATTTCAGACGGAAATAAACAGGAATGGGCCTTTAAAAAAGCTTCATGCATTACCTATTCGCGTTGTTTTTTATGCATAATCCATAACGCCGCTTCTAGTTGCCACATAGTTTTAATCACAAGAAATCATAATCTTCGTAATAGTGTTACATAAATCTTGATGTATTCAATGTAGAAAATATTTATAGCGTATATTTGTAAGTCCATAATTGTAAGACATCACGTATATCTGAAATAGCACAAAATAATACGTACAAATAACGCTATGCAAAAGAAACCGCTTGTAAATACGAAACGAGGTTTGGGCGTTATGAGGCGGTCTGGTTACACTATTCGTTACGTTATATATTTTTTCTCGATAGTAATGAAATATGAATTGCCTACCGTCAGCCATTCAGCTGTTGCTGCTGTCGCACGCTGCTTTATTCTCACGGGATAATTTTCTTAAACCCGCAATCAACGAAATTACAGGATCAAAGCGTTAATGATACGTTTGCCGAGCCATTTCATTTCGACCAAAATGCCTTCTTGAGTAAAATTGCTTTTATTTAAAACCTTGTTCGTATGCTTCATTAAACGTAGATTGATTTGAACGTACCAAAATACATTTGCGATACGTTTAGCTTGACTGTGAACGCAATTCTAAAACATTAAACATGTGTGTCTGCATTAAGACTTTTGAAATTGCAGTTTGAAAAATGAGATGTTATGCATGCGTTGTTAAAATGTATTTCAAATCATCAATAAAGGTTATAATATTATTTTCGTTGTTGCTGTTGTTAATAAAAATCTGTTTCAGTACCTTGGAGAGCACCACAGTCTACATCCGCTGATTTTGTGTGTGTATATATATATTATAGGTTCCTACATTATATATCTTATATTATATAAATGATTTATTGATTTATTTCCAGTAAAGACTTGTTTACTGGTGACCTATTGGTGACTCATAAAAAAACATTTAGCTGATGTAATTTCTCTCTCTTCTCGCTGAAAGCTATATAGATAGAACCAGTGACATGTCTTATTTGGAGCCAGAATAGAAAAACGCTCGTGACGCATCTCACCTTAAAATCAGACGTGCATTTGCGCAACACATTTACATAAAATCTTGGCACCTCGGTATATAAATTGCCAGGACCATGGCTCTAGACCAAGCAGTTTTACCCAAATTTGGGCAGAGCAGGAAACCTCTGTTGCTATCCACGTACTCCATCAGATTTCATTGAATTTATTTTAAATATAAGTGGAAATATTGAAATAGGAACCGATGAAGACGGACAGCATCGTGCAGAACGTTCCCTGCAGCGGCAGAAAGCGGAGTCTGATTGAGGATGCCCGGCGGGAAAGAGAAAGCGCGTCGTCGTCGCCGGGCCCCTCGCGGTGCGGGGACAGCTTCGTGTTTGAAGAAGAGAACCGCGGCAAAGTCACTCTCAACATCCTCTTTGCACTCAGAAATGAGAAAAACGCGGGGTTCTTCAAGGCTGGCAAAGTCTTTGAGGTAAGGAAGTTTATTATGGTGTTTTTCCCTAATAAACTTCTGCTGGTTAAAAATACCGTTAATTCATTACCAAACATTGCTTAACGCAACATATCAGTATATGTATTCAAATATAAATACATGTTTGAATATATATTTCATTTTGACATTT
>JAZGTJ010015141.1:0-13580 GCA_036877575.1 Botia almorhae
AATCCAGCAGCTGGTCTCGCTTGTAGCTCTGCTGCTCTGTGGATGCTCAGACTCAATCACATTTGACTTTGTACTGTTGTATGTGCTCAGTAGGGGGACCTTATTATCTCTGCACCACATTGCACTATTTTTGTGATCCTGCTTTAACATCCTCGTCCTCTCTCTCTCTATCTATCTCTCTCATATCAGAGGGATGTGGGTACAGGAATAGGATTGCGAGTGTTCAGAGGGTCTCTGAAGATTTTATGTCCTCTGATCTCAGCATGTATACCAAACAAGTTAAAGAAGCATAGAGAAGGCGAGTGTTTGAGTTCAGAGAGCAGGAGTGAGTGGGGGGGATATGGCAAGCGTAAGTGTGTAAACAAACATTACGCTGTAACCCTCAGTCAAACGCGCAGAGGGTCCGAGAGCTATAAATGTGAGATCTTCAGAGTAACAAGATGATTCTCAAGTGGTTACAAGCAGAACGTGGTCCTCCGTGGACGTTAGTTTACGTTAGACTAACGTTTTTTTAACTACCCCAAGCTGGCGAACTGTTGTTTATTATTTAGCAGTTAGATGCTTTCTGTGTAAAGATGCATTTTTTCCCTTAGATGCCTAGATGCTTATCTTTCCTTTAATTGGTGCCGAACGATTGTGTCTAGTTATACAATTATGTATTTTTCCACTTACTTTATTGCTGCATCCAGAACCACAGGAGCTGGTGACTGCAGGGTTACCAGTACAGCTCTTTAATCACTATGCTACCAGCATCCACTAAAAAGATACAGAAGCAATTTGCTATAATATAAACACTTTGTCATTAAGTACCAGGTACTAGATATTCACATTCAGTATAGATATATAATATAGATATTCAGTATGTAAAAGCTGTTTTTTAAAGATGTGCTCAGTCTTACCGAGGCCCCAGGAGACAAAGAAAAGCAGAACATTTCTAGTCAAATGGGGAGTGTAAAACTTTATAATCACCAGACCAAGTGAACTGTGCAAACCCTCTAAGTCTCCTATTCTGGGTGAACAAGGCTTGATTATTATGTGTGCAAGGACAATTACATATCCTCTAGTTCCCAATGTATCTTAACGACTCCAGTCGCCAGTTAATAATAAACATGATTTTTACTACTTTGAAACGCATCGATTATAAAATTGTCACAGGAAAGACCAAATATGGCCGGGCTAATCCTGATTTCTTCCTCCCATGCAGAAAACCGTTCACACTGAAGTGGCTATTGCAGTGGGTTTCGCACTTCGTACAATGTAAATAATATATACTCACTCAACCTATGTGGCAAGCACTGCTCTCAAAATTGGCCAATTATAATAGTCTCTACGTAGGTAATTACATACGTATTTCGAATTTATATAGGGAAGTGACACCTGATTAAATTAAAACAGTACTGTGGGGACTTCAGAGTGCTCGTTTTAATGCCACGCTTACAGTGGAATGGCCACAGTAGCAGTGCAACAACTGCTACGGATTGTGGAGGCAGCAGAGGGTTGGAGACCTTTGAAAGCCAGGCGGCTTTTAGTCTCAGTGTAGCTGTTTGCAGCCTAGATCTGCCTCTCTGGATTAGCGAGGGAGCAGAGACGCCTCCTTTAAATTTTTCATGATGTTTACACAGCTCAGTGTTCTTCAGCGGAAGATCAAGGCGACGTTTCCTGTCATAGGGTAGAAATATTTATCACCTAACCATTTTTGTCTCATTTGTACGGTGCAGTACTGTAAAGTGTGAGGGAGGATGTGAAAAGGAGGACTATCCAAAAGACGCATCATTTTTAAAAGCGCTCTACTTAGATATTGCTGATTCAGCTGTAAAGTGAAACTGGAGTCAGTTATCTGAGTTTCCATTTGCCTTGTTACTGCACAACTGTAAAGCGACTATAATTTTATTCATTGCATCATTTAGAGAGAGAGTATGCGTTTACATTACATTTACATTTATGCACTTGGCAGAGCGTACAAGTGCTTTACACTGCGTTCAAGCTATATGTAGAATAAATAGATTGAACGAAGAGAGCTAACAACGGTTCAAGTCTGTCAAGCTAAGTTAATGCTAGGTTTTGCTGTAAGTGGCTTTCCTTTTAGCTTCTTTAGCTTCCAGTATCCCCCCACACCCTACACCCACCACCAGAATGAGATCAAACCTAGGTGATTCACCTATGCCAGGAGAAGGAGATACCACTGATCAGAAGGCAGGGTCAATTTTAAAGTTACTGACTTCACATTTACTTAACAAACATGTAGGAAAGGATTTAGAGTGAAACAACCCAGGATACCAGACTGCCAAAGCTGTTTTTAGTAAACAAGAAGAGCAATCAGACAGATTTTAAGCAGCTGAAGCATTCACAGATTTGCGTGCCGACTGCTTAATTAATTGCAGATTTTAGGAAGGCTGAGATGAAAGACATGTCAGCTGAAGCCCTGCTAAATAAAGTCGAGCATTGCCTATGCACTGGAGCCCGCTATTAAATTTCATCACACATTCTGATACCATTTCAGAAATCTCATTAGCTTCTGATCCAATCCCAACATAAAAGGCTGAGCTGGTGTAATATATCTGGACTCTGGACGGTTCCTCTCTGCTCGGTTCTGTGGTGGGTACTGTTTTATCTAATCCTGCTGTAAATGGCCCACCATTAGCAGACTTGTCTTCTTGTCTTCACTCCAGAAGGTAGCTGAATTAGCATTAACTCAACCTCTCTCAGCCACCTCTCTCACACTATCTGGTCCTCTGCACCTCTCTCTTATCGGTTTAAGATGATAATTGACATTCTCTGACAAAATCAGCACTGGAAGAAGAAAATGGGGCCATTTAAATCTTAGTCTATTCAAAACGCTCCTGTTGTTCCTCCAGAAATTACCACCATTGCTCATTGAATTCATATCAGATTAAACTGAAGTGGCAGCTGAACTCCGCCTGCTGTTCATTTTCACTGAAACTCTCCTAATGTAGTTAGTTATTTTCACAGTCATGCTTGCTTTCATACTCTTTGTGCTCTTATCTTTGCCCTATTACACGCTTACCCCTCCTCCTCCTATCTTTTTTCTCTTATTCTTTACCTTATTGTCTGTTTTTAATTGTCTGTAGTCCATCTTCCATAATTTTCATTTTTTAATGGTATTTTTCTCTTGCTTTATTGCAGTGCTTCTTCTCTGTTTAGTAGCACACAGTATGTGCCTCGACTGCAGGATGACAACGATGTTCCATCGCAAACAAAGGGCGATCTGTAATGAGAACTAATAGAACTGTGAATTTATTTGGTTGCAGTTCACTTACCCACCACTTAGAGGCGCCATTGACACAGTGCAATGTACTCCAAACGCCTGTCGGACAGCACACAGCGGTGCACACAGCAACACACATTATGCAGTCAGCCTCCTCTAAATCAGGCCAGATGCTGGATGGAAATGTCACAAGTGTATCTCGAACTGTCAGTGCATTAACCTCCTTACCCCCACTGCCCTGCTCGCCTGGGGCCTCTACTGAACCCCATTGATTAAAAACACTAGCAGGTTACCAGAGACATCGAGGTGGCAGAAAAAACAGTTTGAGTAACAAGCAAGATCTCTTTAGCTTGCCATGCTCTCAGATCAGAGATACCAAAAAAAGTAGGCAACAAAATCTTACTTTTTGAGGCAGCAAAATTCTGTGCTAAAACAGAGTGACGTGGAAAATAGACAGGTTTCAGCAAAAACATTACCCTGATGATAAACAAAGTCTATAGTGATAAAAATCTGATTGTGATTATCATATGCTGAGATTTGTGATGGAATGTTTGAGTACAGTGAGCCGGCACGTGGTTTAAAAGGAAGCCGGCTGTCTGAAGCTATCATAAATCTCAATGTATCTTCCCCTGCTGTCAGGTCCTCTCTCTCTCTCTCTCTCTCACCCACCCACACCAAGCAGCAGCTCTGATCTTCAGACCTCTGGCTCCTCTTAGTAATTGAAGCTTCTCGTAAGCAAAACACATCAAAAGATGCTGCTGTCTGTTTTCAAACGCAAATGATACGCACCCCCGTACAATAACTCTCCTGAAACTGTAATCCTGTCTGTGGAGGACAGTGCTATAGATATATGCAGGCAGCTCCAGGCAGTAGCATAGGTTTCATTTAAACACGAAGGCATTTATCCCAATGACTCAGAGGTTAAAAACATATAAACATATTAAAACCAAAATTAAACTCATGTAATCCTAGTGTTCCTGTAGCTCAGCTGGTAGAACAGTGCAAAGGTTGTGTGTTCGAATCCCAAGGAACACACATACTGATAAAAAAATACATATTTGAATGCACTGTAAATTGCAAGACATGTAATGTCTGTCAAATCCGTCAATGTAAATAAAAATAATCCCCCCTCCATCCCTCTATGGCTCTACATGTGTCAGGTTGGTTTTCATTCCCAGCACGATGATAAAGGTAAAGTGCGGTGATAACCATTAAACCCTGTACTGAAGTGATACAGTGATGAGTAGAGCTGTCAGTTGTTTGTCTTGCCATTCTCAGTTTCAGCGATAGGACATTGTGCACTTGAAGAGCCAGTGTGGGAGTGAGGTGCGGGTTTAGCACAAGGACCCTGCGGCATGGCTAGCAGTGAATGCACAGGAAAGAGTACAGCCCTAGGGAGGGTGTCTGTTGACGGCCGCTCTGACTGTCTGAGCATGCGCCTGTCACTGGTCTGTGGTCTGTGTGTGGTATTATAGAGTTGTGCTTGTACTGCAGAGTGAATATTTATTTTAACTATTTCCTTACTGAATAAAACAGTTTTCTTTATGCCTTTTACTAATAGTTTAAATATTTTTCCTAACTGTAAAAATGTTGATAACATCTAAAATTTAGGGAATGCCAAGCAGGGTCAGAAACGTTTATAGAGGACAAAATGAACTAATATAATATAATACTAAATAAACTAATATAATTCGAAACACTTAATAATCTAAACGCATTCATGTCCAAAAACATCACAATATGTCTAAAAATGTACCACGGTAATTTATCATGATATTACCATGGTACATTTTATATTGATACATGATATTGTCTCCCTTTCTCTCTCATAACCAATCTCCCATCGTTGTCAACTGTCATACATCAGTTCTCTTGTAACCAGGTCTCTCTCTCTTTTCCCCATTAACATTATTGGATCTCTGGCTCTCAGTCAAAAACCCCTCTAGCACTGAGCTTCACACATTGTCTGGTTGACACTCTATATACTTCTATGCTGTTTGTGATTGTTTAAGTGCTCAGTGCAATACTAGAAGTCTTGGGGATGTCTGTATGTGGGAACAACGTTTATTACCCATGTTAATTAGGTTACTAGGTTTATTAGTTATGCTTGTTGTTATAACACAATCTATGCAACCTGATAGCCCACCGATAAACGATCCACAAACACAGCATTCACCAGATGAGATTTCCAGGTCCTTCACTAATCCCCGCTTGCATGTGATGATATTCTTAGAAAGAACCAACGTGACAATAAATCACTCAGCACAAACTTTTGTTTACATTGGGGGCAAATATCACAGCCGTATGTAAACCATCAGCGCTGTGATAAATACGATGCTGTCAATAGGTGTTCAAGAATGACATCATTAACTGTGCACCTCACCACCCTTCAGCGCACAGCTCAGCACAACACCGGCCCTGACACCAGCCACAACAAGCTTTTGTCACTTCCTGTCAAATGACTGCTTACGCGAGAGGAAGAAACGGGGTAATTGTGCACGAGAAGGGGGATGGAATGGAAGGAGATGATGAATGAGGGGTGTGGGATATAAATAAGCCTCATTTCATTTCGGCTTATTTTTGACTGTTCTGTGTGGAGCGCTTTAATTCCTGGCTCTGTTGAGATGTCTGCAGAGTGACTTATATCCCGTCTGGAGGAGGAGAATGGAGACGGATCCAGGCTTCTGGAGGAAGAGAAGAATGACAGATAGAGAAAGAGTTGGCAGTCTATCTGCGTGTGCTATCATGCCATCCACCACTCCTATGCAGGTTTATTCTCTGGTCATTCCAAATCTGACTGTATGTTCCAATGCGGATTAAGCTGCGGGCACAATGTGCCAGTACGTTCTTCTAGGATGAAAGTATTGGAATAAAAATGGTAATAAAGTTTGTTTCAAGGTGCCAGACGAGCTCATGCTATGAGAACCGCTGCTAAAGCTAAACACGGTCTGATGCTTTTCAATGTTCTATAATGGCTGAGGCCGCGAGTATAGCTGTGGCGTGTTTATACAGCTGAGCATCGCTTACTCTGATTGGACAATGTGGCCAATGTCACTAAAGGTAAAAAATGCAATAGATCTCAGCAAAGCAAATCTAGAAAATTAATCACAGGAAGAGAGGTAGCTACTTGGGGTTCTGTTGTTGTACTGGCAAAGTAATATCAACCGGCAGCCAGGAAGAAAACGAGTAAAGGAGGGACAAAGAAACTGTGATTATCTCAGAAGTATTGTCTACCGCCATCCATTAGCTTCAGGAGATGGACGTTGCGCAAGTGAGACGTAAGTATGACAGAGAGACTGATTTCATTTCATCACTGTTAACTATGAGTGATGGTGACAGCAAGCGCATTGACTGACTGGCTATGACTGCCTGATGACAGTGAGTTTGTTCAAACCAGTGGGTGTTTTTGGTGGTGACTCTTAAATAGGAAATATTAAGACCATTTTTTCTTCCTATGTGCAAACACGTAAACAGTGTCCTAATATATAATGCTACACATTATGGGCAAGGAGGTCTATAATCTCTGTAGAAACATATCCATTATTTTCCATTAGCCATTCTGATTCATATGTTGCTAGGGCAGCACAACCCAAAATCTGCTATTTTAGCTCATTGGAACCACAAAATCTTTTGAGCCAATCACGTAGGTTCTAAAAGGCATGTTACTAATCACTCTGAAGCTGATTGGCTGATGGCACCACAATATCTGAAACTTCTCATTTATTGTAGCTGTTAGGTCAAAGGCAACATACAAAGAAAAGTCACTTTCACAGTTATAATGAAATCGAAATATAAATTAATAAGATAAATGAGCCATTATAAGTGGATCTTAATACAGAATGCTAATAGATTATTCAAAATATTGCAGAAACAAAACTATGCAAGAGGTGGAGGATGTGTAAAACATTCCTGCTAAAATGAAACACAACCCAATACCTGTTTAACGTCTCCTTAGCTTTAATCAGTTTTAATCAGGCATTTGTTTTCGAGGGAAGTGACAGTTAATCACGCAGCATGATTAAAGACAGCAATTCATTTTTTTGTAATTGTGATAACTTTCTCTCACAGTGGCTTACACAGCGGTAAGCAGATGATCTGGCCTTCACAAAGACGAAATAGTTTTCAATTCAAGCTGAAAAGATCAGAAACGTGCCATCCAAACACGAAAAGCTCGCCTGTTTGTGTATGAGGTGTGTGTGTGCATTGTATCTTTGTGAGTGCTCGAGTGGAACACTAGTGAATAAGAAAGGGGAATAGGAAAGGTCAGTCACTCTCAGCTCTCTGCTGAGAGCTGCTTACTTTTTTAAAGAACAGTGAGTGATATGTTCGCTCCAGCCTGGTAAACGTAGTTAAACAACTAACACGTACACTTTTAAAGACACAAACACAAACACACATACAGTCTCTATAGAAATTGTATCTTTGGTTCTCTTTTCTTTCGACCTGTGGTGATATCATACAAGATATATTATTATTTTCCCCATGTCAGTGTTATGAGTATGATTGTTAGATGTTAGAAGCATCATGTTTGACACAAAGTGCTTCTTAAACAACAGTAAGGAAAGAAATAACAGGGAGGTCTTTAATACCTGGAGAAAACCGCGTGTTAACATTTCTGTTCATCTCGATAGCAGTTGCTTGGTTTGCCCAGGACATTCTGAAAATTTGAATTCTGGCATTTTTGCTCATGGGGCCTGAAAACTCAGATCATAAATGGCATGTGATTAATCACTCTGGACCAGACAGGAAATGACATCATGACATCATGACAACAGTATTGCACTGTACTGTAGCCACTATCCTGAGCTGAGACATCAAAGCAGCATACAAGGAAATATTTTGAATTTTTAAGAGCATTCCAAAAAACAACAACAATAATTGTATTAAATACTACATTCATCAAAATGCAATGATTAAATGAACATTTTATGGTCTGCGCCGTCCACAGAAGATATATTTATACTTAGGCTATTTAGGAAGTGACTTTCAACAAGAACAACAAGAACAACAATAGCGTTTTTGGAACAGAAAACCACCCTGCCTTTAATCATAGTAAACCAGTTATTTTCAAGGGCCATTGCTGGAGGGCTCAGTTGATACTTTTTAAAAACAAACGATGCAGTTCCAGCATCTACCAGCAGGACATCTTCCATCCACATGTGGACCTCCTGTGAAAACAGACAATCTGTAACAATAACATGCAGGCATAAATGTTGTTTTCCTACCATCAAATGAATGACCACACAGGACATCATGTTGGCATCCTATCTCCATATACCATCAGCTGAAAGAGTCTCTCAGGTCTGCTAAACCAAATGCTGCAGATCAGGCATAGCTAAGCAGTGGCCATTTTCCATTGGTTGAGCGCAACCAAGAGCTAAGTTTTCCAATAAAAAGTTACACTTCATCTGCTCCAAGACTCTTATATCAGTCATATACCTATATAAGGGGCAGATCATACAAACAATTATATGTGAAACAGCAAAACGGCATCTCATTTTTTAATTAAATGGCATTTCCTTTACCTCCACAATGTCTATGATGTCTACGCAGGGTACCCTTAAAGCAGCACTCTGATCTCAATCCGGTGAATGGCACTTGATGACAACAGATATTAAGTCTATGGATCAAATCGTGAAGTCACATTAAAGAGGCCATGTTCATTATCAGCAGAGTCCTGCATGGCTGTGGTCTGCTTTGCTCTAGTTCCCTATGACCGCAAAAGCAATTCGGTCTCTGTATCAGAGCTGTATTAGAACAAAAGAGGCAATCAGGAGAGAGAAAAGCCCAATTTTCTCATGCCTAATTAAAGAAAGGGAAGACAAAATGAAGGGCAGGGCCTCTGGCATCCCTGTGCAAACTGAAGGACCCCTAAAGGGTGCTCTTTCATGTGCCTGAAAATTGGGTGGCACATTTTCCTTATTTCATAACCAAAGAGAAATGGGGAAAGCTAGATGTTTTGAAAATATTACAATGTTAAAAAATAAACTTAATTAAATTTACAGTCAGGGAGGAGGATGATGTTGTAATCGATGCACCTGATCTGCAATTTGTGTGCGCACGAACGCAACAAAAAACAAAATTGCGATTTTAAACGAGCACAGGGCACTAAATGTGTACTGTAGCGTGCTGTGCACTTTATGAGCAATATAGATTATACAGAGTTATGAATTTTCCTTTCACAATGTCATGGCCCAACACATTTAGTCATTCTTTAACCCACATGAACGGCTCTCATCTCGATAATGTGGAATAATTCAGAAGCATTAATGCTGCTGGCGTTTGCAGTGCGATGCCTGACCCCATGAAGAAATGGCCGGCAGAGATGATAAATGATTCGAGTAAAAGCGCAGCAGAGTAATGAAGAGACGATAAAGAGAAAGCAGATCTAAAAGAGGTGAGCCATGATGCTTTGACAAACGCATAAGAACCGGTAAAAATACAGAATTAAAAAATGCTTATACAGCTTTCAATCGAATAATAATTTAAATCAAATTACATTCAAATGAAATTAAATTGAATCACAATTAACTGCACATATCAAAAAATGTATTATTGTGGCAGATAGGTAAAGCAACAGATATTACAAAAAAGTGACATTAAAAGTGATTATACAATAGTAAGATCTGTCCTTAAATAAAACCAATGAGGTTTTATAGAATTATTAGTATAGTATAATATTATACAGAACTATTACAGAATATTCACATCACTTTAAATATCATTTGTAGCATTAATTCATTTAATTGCCTTATAGGAAGAAGAGATGCGATATAAAGACAACCACGATGGATGAAAGGCTAATGAAAGAGGGATAGATCACCTAAAAGTGTGATGCTAAGTTTGTTTGCTTTACAGACCCTCTCCATAACTAATTTGGGGTCTCTTGCTGCTGAGCCTACAGGCTGTCTGCCACTCAATCTAGAGCCTCTTTTAATTAACAGGAGGTGAGGCTCAGAAATCCCAGAAACCATCTCTGTTCTTCTGAATCTCCTGGCTAGGCCTTTGGAGGGGGTGTTTTGTCAGCTATTTTCTAACTTACACTGTTATGTGTGTGAGAGATAATGATGTCTGTTGTGCATTCTGTGACAAACAGATTACTTAGTAAGTGTTCATGCGTTCATTCACGAGTTCATATGTTCATTTAATCTTTAAAGAGTGGTAGATGCAAACAGGTTCGGCTTGCTGTCCGCAACAAAGAGACAAGGCTTAATGCATTAAGCTTAATGTTTCATCTGATTCATCAGTCTTGAAAACTTGGTGGAGTTGGAATTATGCCACGAAAATTATTGCATTTGATAATTATTGGATATGAAGTATATGAAGATATACATGGGAAAATGTATTTATGTACTGTAGGAACTGCTGTTGTTTTCAGGACTGTAAAACTACAAAAACAAGTTTTATGTGGCTTCCAGATATGTTTCATGTCCAAAAAAACTGTCCCAAAATGCACCAGCTCAGCTCCATCATCACCAAGTATAAAAACCGACTGAACAAACAAGCAAACATAGCATAATAACACAATAATACATAGCAAGTCAAATGTATTTACCTGTACCACTCTCAAGACTTAGATAAACATGTGAACTCATACAATGAGGTCAACTCAAAATCAAGAATTGTGATGAATCAAGAATCGTTCACACAGTTCACACAAGATCAAACAGTTCACACAAGACCTGGAATCGAATTATGAGATTGGTGGAGTGGTTAGGTGGGTGGTTATATATGAAATATAATGATGGATTCAGGGCTTTGGAAAACTCCACTGGTCCTTTAAAGTTGATTGTGTCCAATCAAAGACTCTGGCTGCAGGGCCCTGTGATTGGAACGAATCAGTCCGTCATTAGCCAGGCAATCAGCTCAAATACCTCCTTTCCCACAGGAAGCCCACAGCATCTATTCTGAGAGAAAGAAAGGGAAAGGATGAGAAAAAAGTGAGCAAAAACCAACAGCTTTGTTCAATCAAGGCATTAATCAGATTTCTATTTACCTTCTATGTCTCTCTAACTCTTTTACGCTGCACCCCCTCTTTTCTTTTCCTCTCTACTCCCCTCTTCTCCTCTCTACTCCTCTCTTCTCCTCTCTTCTCTCTACTCCTCTCTACTCCCCTCTTCTCCTCTCTACTCCTCTCTTCTCCTCTCTTCTCTCTACTCCTCTCTACTCCCCTCTTCTCCTCTCTACTCCTCTCTTCTCTCTTCTCCTCTCTACTCCCCTCTTCTCCTCTCTACTCCTCTCTTCTCTCTTCTCCTCTCTACTCCCCTCTTCTCCTCTCTTCTCCTCTCTACTCCTCTCTTCTCTCTACTCCTCTCTACTCCTCTCTACTCCTCTCTTCTCTCTTCTCCTCTCTACTCCTCTCTTCTCCTCTCTACTCCTCTCTGTCTCTGATGTATGGCCCCTGTCAGAGATGGAATCAATGGGATGCTGGTTGTTTTAATTTAGCAGAGCGCTGAGAGGGCTCTGGTACTGGCAGTCACAGAAGAGGAATGGCAGTGGCCTTTCACCATCTGTTTTTACTGTCCCTCCCTGTTTCACACATTGATCAACATCCAGCACTCACAGCGACTGCTGGATCCCATATGCTGTAGGTGGCTGCCCAGCTAACAGGGAAGTTCTTTGAAAGTTCTCTCAAAGTTTTTAAAAACAGTAACATAGAATAGAACTTTTTTAAATGTTATATATAATTTATCAAAAGCATTATTCTTAAGTCATTAGTGGATTTTTAAAACCTTTCAGTCGTTAGTGTTTTAAAAGCTTTACAGAATTAAAAAAAATGTTTTTTTTTAGTTATGTTCTTATTACCGAACAATAAGGCCAATACAATGTTTTAGAAAACTGGACATTTTGACTGTTCCTAGAACTTTCAAACTAACATTTTTGTTACTTAATGAAAATGTTAGGAAAACTTTATTACAACCTAAAATTTCTAGCTGGGTGTGCACGCACCACAACATGTGATGCAAGCCAGATTTAGCACCTGGACTAATTGACACTGTTAATCCGTGTATTTAAATGAAAGACTTTAGGGTAAGACTTGAAATGCAGATTCTAGCTTTAATTATCCACATTTAGCATGACAGCTTCTCACACTGTCGTCTTTCATCATAGCCATAATCATGTTGATTAATGTTCCTCATTTCTCTCTATAGTGTGTGACTGGAATTGCTTTCGTGGAGTTTATCAGTTGGTTTCGAGCATTTTCTACAGCATTTTGTGGAATCATTGGCCAAGGAAGTGGTAGGTATCACCTTTTTCCTATTTTAATGAACAATGTGAACAAAAATTAGAGGGAATATTGCCTTAGGCTGCCTATAAAGGGAACTGGGCATCTCACAAATTTTGGAACAGAAGATTTTGGAATTTTGGAACAAGTTTAGGTATGTTTTATATCATGTGTAACTACTGAAGCAGTGTGAAACGGATTTCTTTTGGGCTCTTTAAGGATAATAGACCATCTTACACCTTCTCTTCACATGTGATTTTTATCGACTCACACATTTGCTACCTTTCTTTCGCTTTTCTGTCCCTAAGCTGCGCTTTGTGTCGTGAGTCTGATTCAGGCGCGTTTCTGATGCTGCAAACAAGCTGCTGATCCCGAACTCATCTGAGACTCACGCAAGTTCACTGTCATGTCCTGCTGCTTTCTGTGGGGATCGTGGAGGTACGTCTACCTCATGACCAATTCAAGACAATTTAGAACCTCTTACCTCATAACCATGGGCATCTGTAGCTAATTGTGAGGCAAAGGTTAATTGATCTACAGTTGGGATCGCGACTGTTTCAGCGAAGAAGAACTGGGGAGATAACTAAATAAAACAGCCTTATCTTTTTAAATATGTTGTGTTTTTTAAGTTAAAATCTCTTCAGTAGACCTTGACCTCTCTCCACGTTGATCAATTTGCTGGTGTGATTGCGCTGGAATCAACGAGATATGCCTTATAATAAATGGCCTATAGGGGACGCTGTGTGATATGATACTGAACTGTGTGACGTGTCTTTTCTCATAGAGACGCGGAGAAGAACGGCAAGCGAGCGGAGGAGGGTAGTTTGACATTTCAAGTTCAGTGCCTGCTACAGGCGAAACATGTCAAAATATTCAGCCTACGGTATCTGTCAAAGTCGAGGAGAGTTTTCCAAAATTATAACAGAGACAGTATAAAGAGGAAGGAGATTGGCCACTCTTGGAAAAATAAATGTAAGAAATCACAACGCTAATGAAAAAGAATATAACAAATCAAAACATTTCAATACAATGCCAGTTGTATAATACAATACCTATTGCATAATTTTGTCCTCTCAAATGGTGTGTATATAAATTATACCGTGAATAGTTTACATAATCTTCTCAGTA